>JAJJKW010001497.1:0-101251 GCA_023805745.1 Isotricha sp. YL-2021b | reverse complement strand
AAATATTGATATAATGAATAAAATATCAAATTGTTTAAATATAAAAATTGAATATTCAAAAAAAAATGAGATAATCACATATATTCCATTAGAAGATGAAAATTGTTTTGATACAAATTCTGAAAATGAAAATTAAGGAAACCTTTTAAATTTAAAAAATTTAAATTATATATTTATTATAATGAATTTATAAATAAAATTATCATGTTTAAAATATTTTTAAATTTAAAATATGAATTATTTTAATAACTACAATAATCAAAATATATTTAATAATAATAATGATTTTTTGAATGGGTATAACAATATTAATAATAGAACAACTAATTTTAACAATAATGAGCAAAATAAAAACAAATTTGATAAAATGGAAATTCATAAAAAATATATGGAAGAATTTAGAGGTTGTTTTGACTATACTCCAATTCAATTAAATGGAACAACAAAAATAATAAATTATTTTTATAGAGAATATAAAGAACCAAATCCTCAGAATATATTACAAACTGTAAAATTAGTTAGTATTTCAGGAAAAGAAGAATTTAAGAATTATTCTCTCGAAGAAATAAGGATGATTGATTATATAATTAAAAAAAAAAATGATAATAATAATATGAATTTTATAAATAATTCTGCTCCCAGTGTAATAAATAATCAATTTAATAATTATAATAATAGTCAATTTAACAATAATAATTACTCAAATCCTTTTAATAATAATATTAATCCATTAAATAATAATCAAATTAGTAGTAATAATAATAATCCTTTTAATAATATTCAAATTGATAATAATAATAATAATAATAACAATATATTTAATAATAACACCTTCAATAATAACAATAATAATGTTAATACTTTAAATAATAATAACATAAATCAAATCAATAATAATAATAATCCATTCAATATTAACAATAACCTTAATAATCCCATCAATAATAATAATAATCCATTCAATATAAATAATAATATTAATAATCCCATCAATAATAATAATAATCCATTCAATATTAATAATAATATTAATAATCCAATCAATAATAATAATCCATTCAATATAAATAATAATATTAATAATCTTTCTAATAATAATCCATTCAATATTAATAATAATATTAATAATCTTTCCAATAATAATAATAACTTATTTTATTATTATTTATTTTATAACCTTTTCAAAAACAATAATAACAATAATCCTTTTTCAAATAATCATAATAATAATATTGAATTCATTAATACTGCTATTTCTTTTTATAATTTTATGAATAGTACTCTTAATAATAATAATAACCCTTTATTTATGAATCATTTTTTTAATAATAATAATGATAACCCTTTATTTCTTAATAATTCATTGAATTATAGTGATATGGCTTTTATTAAATTTATGAATAATAATTTGAATAAAAATAACAATGATAATCAATCTAATATTAATAACCCTTTTTTTAATATAAATAATTATTTAAATAATCAAAATACCAATCCATTCATTAATAATAATCCATTTATTGTTAATAATGATAATTCAAAGGATTTATCTACTAATGATTTATTACAAATTCAAAATAACCAATTAATGAATTGGGAATTTTTTCAAAATTTAAATCAAAATAAAATAGGACCTTATTATTATGATTTAAAACAATTAATGGAATTTAATAATAATCAGGAAAGACTTTTAAAAAGGAAAGAATTAAGTGAATTATTACAAGATGACAATACAAATTATAATCCATTTATTAAATCATATCAAAACAATAATTATAATACTCTTTGTTTTATGCCTTCAAAAGAAAAATATGAAGAATATTTCAAAGATAGAAAAAAAAGAAAAGAAAAAGAAGAAAAAAAATATTTAGACCTATATGAAAGGGATGAAAATATATAAAAAACAAGAATAAAATAAAAAAAAAATCAAAAAAAATCAAAAAAAAAAAAACATAAATTATTATAAATAGCAATAATTTAATTTTAAAATCGAAAAAAAAAATAATTAAATTAAAAAAAAACTTAAAAATTAAAAAAAAAAAAAAAATGAAAATAGCATTACTCCAACTAACAATAATAACAATAATCATAAAATTAAAAAAAACATTACCAGTAGCAATATTTCATGGAATAGGAGATTCATGTTCATCAAATGGAATGAAAATAATAACAAAATTAACTCAAAATAATGTAGAAGATTATGCAAAATGTATAGAAAGTGGAGGAGGAATAAAAGATTTTACAACACCAATGTATAAACAAGCAGAAAAAGCATGTAAAGAAATAAATGAAAATACAAATTTTGAAAATGAATTTTCAATATTATCTTTTTCACAAGGAGGATTAATTGCAAGATATATTATAGAAAAATGTGAAATGAAAGGAAATGTAAAAAAATTTGTTTCTTTTGGAGGTCCTTTAATGGGAACTTCAAGAACACCAAAATGTTTAAAAGGAGTTGTTTGTCATTTTGTTAATAATTTTGTTTCTTTTTTTGTATATTTTAAATTTATTCAAAATGGAATTGGTCCTGCTGGTTATTATAGAGATAATTATCATTTAAAAAAATATGTTGAAAAAAGTAATTTTTTAGCTGATTTAAATAATGAAAAAGAATATAATGAAAATTATTACAATAGAATGACTAATTTAACTAGTATTGTTTTAATTAAATTTAATAATGATACTATGATTTATCCTCCTGAAACTGCTTGGTTTCAATCTTTAGATGATGATGATAATTTAATTACTTTAAGTCAAAGTGAATTTTATATTAAAGATTTAATTGGAATTAAAAAATTAAATGAAAGTGGAGTTATTAGATTTATTTCTATTGATGGAGAACATTTAAGTTTTACTAATGAAGATTTATATGATTATGCATTTGATTATTTGATTTAAATTTTTTTTAATATAAATATTTTATAAAAATTATCTTTTTTTTATTTTTTATTTTTTAATTTTTTTTTTTAAATGATTTATAAGGTTTTAATCTTTAATTTAAATTGTTTTAATCTTTTTATGAAGATATAAATTTAAAAAAATAATTAGTTAATTTTAGTTAATTAATAACAATAAAACTTAATAAATTTCAACTATTATATCATTAATCTAAATATATAAATATTTAAATAACAAAAAAACTAAAAAAAAAAAAATTAAAAAAAAACCAAAATAAAAACCTAAAAATAAAAAACAAACATTAATTCCTATAAAACTTTAAAAAATATCAGGAAATTTATCAAACTTTTTATTTTTTCTATCTTCCCAATAACCACCTTTATATTTATAAATAAGTTCTCCAGAAATATCATCATAAGTTTCTTCAAAATACATAGGTTGAGGAATAATACCATCTTTTTTCATTTTTCTAGCAGCAGCTCTTTGTTTTTCTTCTAATCGATGTTTTTCTTCTCCAGCTTCATCAATTTCTTGATTTTCCATTAATCTTTGATCAGGTCTAAATCTAGAATCAGTTCTTGGTAAATTTTTTTTCATTTCTTCAGTTAAATTATTTAAATCACAAGTATAAGGTTGAAAATAATAATTTTCTTTTCCTAAAGCAGGAATAACTTTCCAAATAACTTCTTTATTTTTTGTATTAACATCTTCTAAATAAATACATTCAGTCCAATTACCATTTATATTATATTTTAAATTACCTAAAACATCTTTTATTGTTCCATTTAATTGTCCTTTAATTCCACTTGTACAAGGAATCATATCAATTTCACATATATCACCATTTTCATTTGTAACAGAAAATTTACCTTCAACATCAATAGTAATTGTACCAAAAATTAAATTTCTAACAACAACTTTAGGTTTTGTAAATGAAATATTATCATTAAATTTAGTGAATGAAATATATGTTTTTCCAATTGCATTTATTTCTAATTTTCCTGAAATTAAAAATTTTAAAATTGCATTTGTATTTGAATAAAAATTCCATCCATTTCCTTCTGCATAACATGCTGAAATTGCAGGATGATGAGAAACTTGTTCTGCAAATATTCTATAATCTTTTTCATTATCTACATATTCATAAGTTTCAAATAATAAAGGATTAAAAAATTTACTTTGTCTTGAATTATCTATTACAAATTCTCCTATACAAAAACATGCACAATATGCTATTCTTAATAATGGATTATTTTCATTTGCTGCTTTATTAAATAAATCTACATATTGAAAAAATTCTACAAATTTTTGAAGAGATGATATTGGCTCATTAAAAAATACTGGAACTCCAAATCTATTTAAATCTTTTCCTACTGCACCTTTAAAAAATGACCATACATTGATACTTATATCTTTTTTTGGAACTGGTAATTTTGTTCTTTTTTTATAATTATATAATGGATCATAAAATAATTTTTGGTTATTATTTGTAAATAAACTTTTCGGTATATTATTATTATTATTTGATTGATTATTTGATTTTAATGTATCTCCTGATTTTTGATTATTTTGCATTATTACATCTTTTATTCTTATATTTTTATTAAAATCATCATTTAAATCATTTTCATCGTCATCTAAATCAAAAAATTCTTCATCAGAATGTATAACTGATTCTACTTCATTACTTCTAACAGAATTATTTATTTTTTTATTTGGATATAATATATTTTTTTTTGATTTTAATTTAGGAGGCTCTAATTCTATTTCATTATTTGAAATTAATAAATTATTTTCATTATCTATATCTTTATTTTCATTTTCTTTTAATAAATTTTTTAATTGTTCTACTTCTTCTTTATATCTTTGAAGAAGAATTTTATATTCTGTCATATTTATAGAATTTTTTAACATTAAATTATCAAAAGATTGATTATCCATATCTAATTTTGTAATAATATAATTTAATTTTTCATTATCAATAGAAGAACTATTACTATTAATATTATCAATATTAGTTATTTTTAAATTATTACTTCTTAATTGTTTTTCACCTTCAAATTTTCCTTTTTTAAGAGCGTTTAACCAAGAAGTTTTTTCTTCTTCATTTTTAGGTTGAATATAAAATAAATTTGAACCAGTATTTATTTCAATATAAGAATCATCTTCTTCACAAATAATTGTTGATATTCCTAAATGAATTCTTCCTCTTGGTTTATCATTTTTTGTATAATAATAATATAAAAGTGGACCTTTTAATACAAAAAATCTCTCTTTCCATCCACTAAAATAATTTGTCCATTTTAATAACCATCCTTCCATTATTATTTATATGGAATTATTATTTTTTAAATAAATTAAGTAATAAATAATATTTTTATTTTAAATTTTTTTTTTTTAATTTTTAATAAATTGTATTTACTAAAAATTTTTTATCTGATATTATTTATAAATATTAAAACAATATTTACAATTAAATTAAATTTCATCTAAATTTAATGGTTTTGCATTTTTTATATTTGAACTAGAAGCAGATTTAAAAAAGGAATTATTTTCACTATAAATATATTTATTATTTTTATTTCTTAAATTAATTAATCTTTTATGCAAACTTATTGGAGTAGGAATATATTTCTTATTAGAAATATTGTTAATAGGAGGAAAATTTTGTTTATAATTAGGTTTTGAATGTAATAAAGATTTATTTACTTTTTGATATAAATCTTTATAAAATTGATATTTTTCTTCTTTTCCTTCTGAAATATTCATAAAAAATTTTTCTCTTATTGTAGGATTAGATTTTAAAATTCTAAAGATTTTATTAATATAATAATTCTTACGGATTAATTTCTTTTAAATTACTTTTTATAATTTCATAATCTGAATTTAGATGAAATTTATTAGAGTTTATTATATTTTCATTTGAATTTTCATCATTATTTATATTACTTCTATTGTTTATTTTTGGTAAATAATCATCTGAGTTATTTCTATTATTTGAATAATCTAATAAATTATTCTTTAATTTTAATTCTTGTTTTATTTTTAATCCATTTATTTTTGATAAGGAAGAATAATTTTTTTTTAATTTGTTTTTTTTCTTTTTATATGTTAATGTTATTGATTCAATATGAATAAATTTTAGAGAATTATTTTTATAATTTATAATATTATGAAAATCATTTTTTGAATTAATAATTTTTTTTTCATCTATTGAATTTTTAAAATTATTATTAGTTTCAACTTTTTTATTTTGAAAAATTGAAAAAGAAGAATTTTTTATAATTCTTATAATATTATTTTTCTTTTTAATCATTGGAACTAAAAAAATATCTATTTCTTTGTTTATTAAATGATTTATCTTTTTATTATTAGATAAAATATCAAAATTTATTTCATTTTTCTTAAATAAATTTTCACTTCTAAAATTATTTATTTTAATATCTAATTTTTTTAAATCATCCCTGAGATAAAAAAATTATAATTTTACTTTTTTTTCTTTTCATCAATTTCAATTTTATATTCATCAGAAGAGTAAGCAATAATTCTATTAAATTTATTTTCATCTAAAAAATTTGAATAAAATTCCATTTTTAATTTACATATAATTTGAATTTATTTATGATAATTAACAGAAAATTTTAATTTTAATTTCAAAAGGTAAAAAATGGAGTATCAGTCAAGAATAATACAATTATTATTACCAAATAAAGAGTTAATAAAAATAAATATATCAGGAGATGAAAATGAATTAAAAGAATTATTGTCAGAAATTTCTGGATTAAATCCTTCTCAAATAAAAGGAATAAAAGATTCAAAAGGAAATTATTTCACATTATCATCAGCTTTAAAAACAGAAGATATATATCATGGTACAAAAGATTGTTATTTTGAATTAATTTTTGGAAAGGAAAATTTAAGTAAAATATCTTTAAATAAAAATGTACCTGAAACTAAGAATATTATATTTACAAATACTCCTAATGTTGGTAATTATATTGCTAATTATTATATTAATGGATTTAGAAAATCAAATTATAGTCAAAATTTAAATAAATCTGTTAATGGAATTTATGAACAAAATGAAATTAATAAGATTAATTATTATTTAAGGCAATTAATGTCTAATCATAAAATTACTAAAGAACAATATTCAGAATTAATTACTTTAGTTCATGATAAAAATAAAGAATTACTTAAGGAATTTAAATATATTTTTTCAGGAAAATCAAGAGATTCTAATTTCGTTGATTCATTAACTAATTATATAAAATCAAAAAAAAAAATTACATTTAAATCAAGTACACCAATAATGAAACATAAATTAGAAAAAAAAATTTCAATTAATAAGAATAATAATATAGATTATAATACAAAAGTTGAAATACTTGAAAAAATGAAAGAATATTTTGATGGAAATGATTTAGATATTATCAGATTATCTTTAAAATATGAAAATGAAAGTGTAATTGATGAAATTAAAAAGTATAAAAATAATCATAGTATTTCAAATTTAATCTTAATTTTTAAAAAATTTATTGTTAAATATAAAAAAAGAAGTATCTTATTTGGTGATAAAATTAAATATTTATTTTCTACTCGAAAATTAGATATTGAGAAAGATAATGAAAGTGAAGGAGTTATTCATTTAAATAAACCTTATATGAATTTAAATAATAATAAAAATATTAAAAAAATTTCAAATTTTAAAAGTTTGACTCAATCTTCATCTAGTATTGAAAAAGAAAATGAATTTGATAAAAAATTAATTAAACAAAAAATAAAAAAACTGCTAAAACCAAATAATCAAATCATTTTTGATTATATTGAAAAAAATGATAAAGAAGAATATAATTTATTTGAAACAATATATCAAGAAAATAATACAAATAAAGTAACAATTCAATTAAATGAAAATTGTGAAAAATTTTTAGATAATGAATTAATAAAATATGCAAAAAATAAAAGACAAAACATATCAAATAAAGAATTAAAATATTTTCATAAATTATTAAATGAAAATAATTCAGAAATTCAAAGTATATTTAATAAATTTCAAATCCAACAAAATTTATTAGATTTAATTAGTGAAATATATGATATTTTAAAAAAAGATGATGATACATCAACTGAAGAAATATATCAATATGATGAAATAACCATTTCATTTTTAAATGATTTACCAAAAATTGAAAGTGATAAAAATGAGCAATTAAAAATTAAATATTTAATAGAAAGTAAAAATCAAAAAATTTTAAATATACTTAAACAATATAAAAATACACATAATATAAATTTATATAAAGAAGAAATTAAAACTTTAAATCAAAAAAGACAAACAGGAAGTATTTTACAAAAATTAGAACAAAGAGCTTCAAGTCCAAAGCATAATAATCATAATATTAATGTTATTATGAAAAATAATAATAAAACTTTTTATTTAGAAGAAATGATGAATGATATAAAAGAAACAATAATATTAACAATTGATCAAACAAAATTTATAGAAGAAAATTATTCAACTGATGAAAATTTAAAAAAAATAATTGATGATTATTATATACATAAAAGTTTACCTTTGTCAAATTTTAAAGTTCAATTAATTGAATATTTAAATTCAAAAATAGAAAATAAATTAAATATAAGAAAAGGAAAAACAAAGCAAAAAACAGTAAAAATTCAAGATATAAAAAAAGAAAAAAGTCAAAAAAATAAAAATAAAGATTTATCAGTAACTCCAGAAATAATAAAAAAATCAAAGAAAGAATTATGTTATTTTTTACATAATGAAGAGAAAATAGAAAATAAAATATTAATAAAACAAAAAGAAATAATTTCTCTTTTACATAAAGAAGATTGTTTTGATACAGAAACTTTTGAAATAATAAATAAAAAAATAGAACAAGATGATAGAGCTTTATTTTCTGCTTTTGAAGTTTATGCAGTTTCTCAAGATCATATTGAATTTATTGAAACATTAAAATTAATTGCAGATTTATTTATTTCTCATAAAGAAAGTTTTTATCTTCTTTTAAATCATTCTTCATTTAATTCTTCTCAAAAAGAACAATTAGAAAATTTATTCAGTGTTAAAAATAATAAATTAATTAAAGCTTTGGAAAAATATGAAAATAATTTTGATAAAGATTTAGTTTATGATATTTTTAATGAGTTAATTTCAAATGATAATTAACATTTCTTTTTTTATATAAATATTGTCATTGTCTTCTTGCCTCACATTAATTTTAATTACTCAGTAAATAATGATCTATTTAGGATATTCAAATTGAAAGTATTTTTATAAAAAAAATAATTGTTATATATAATATATATACTTTTAGAAAATACATTAGTTTAAGAAATTATGGTTTTAATCATTAATTAAATATATTAAATGTATTGTATTTGTTTGTTAAATTATTGCTCCAAAAAAAAATTTTATTTTAATTTTTTTAAAATAATTTAAATATAAAAAACAGAAAAAATAAAATATTTTTTTTTTAAATAAATCCCTTTTGAAATTTTAAATACATTTCAAAAAAAATCCAAACTAAAAAAATAAAACAAATAACAAAATAATAATAAAAAATCTAAAAAGATAAAATAAACAAAAAGAAACCAATTTAAAGATTCCTCACTTGAATAGTAGTACATTTTTTTCCATTAGTGACTAAATCACCAACAAGTAAATATTTTAGAATATTTCTTTCTTTCATATAAGCATCAACTCTTCTCATATTATTAACATAATCTTCATTAATTTTATCATCTAAAATACTTTGAACATTCCAAATTAAATTCATTTGATTACGAAGCATAACATTATTAGTAAAACCAAACATAGGAATATTTAATCTACTTGAAGCAATATTTTTCATATAATCATCATCATGATTATTAACAGAAACTAAGCATTCAATATCATCAGTAACAAAAGGTAAAATAGAAATAATATTTTCTTTAAAAGTATTAGGAGAAACATCAAGTGAAGTACAAGAGAATTTTCTTTTATTATCAAAAGAAGAATTTAAATCACTTTTTTTACTTTTATTAGCATGTCTCCTTAAACCTACATTACTTTCAAAACCACTTCTTTGTAATCTTCCTCTATGTAAAACACCAAAGCAATCATCACAATCAGGTCTTTCGCAAATAGAATAAATATTACTTTCAGTTTCTTTAGCAATTTTAGCCATTGTTTTAACAACTAAAACAGGATGAGGACTTTTAGTAGTTTCATCACTAGTCATAATAGCATCAGCTCCTTCAAAAATAGCATTTCCAACATCAGAAACTTCTGCTCTAGTTGGTTGAATATTTGTTACCATTGATAATACTAATTTGTTGCTATTATTATTGGTCTATTATAATATGAACATAATGCTGCCATTTTTTTTTGCATTGTTGGAACTTCTCCAAATGATATTTCACATGATAAATCTCCACGAGCAAACATTACTGCATCACTTTCTCTTATTATTGATTCTAAATTCTGTGTACTTTCGAAATTTTCGATTTTTGATATTATTTGAATATCACATCCTTTCTCATGACAATATTTCTTTACTTCTGCTACATCTTCTCCTGTACGTACAAATGATAATGCTATGAAATCTACTTTTTTTTCTATTCCGAAATCTATATCTTTCCAATCTTGTTCAGTTACTGTTGGAAGAGAAACTGGTCTTCCATGTAAATTAATATGTCTTTTTGTTGTTATATCACATGCACCTTCAATTACTCTGAATTTAAGATCATCTCCTTCTTTTTCTATACACTCTGCTTGAACTATCCCTGAATCTATTACTATCACATCATCAACATCTACATCATCTATAAATTCAGGATAACTTACAGAAATTTTTCCTGTGTCTTCATATACTCCTGGTACTATTGTCATTGTAAATTCATCTCCCACTTTCACCGAAAGTTTATCTCGAATTTCCCCTGTTCGAATTTCAGGTCCTTTTGTGTCTAACATTATTCCACAGTTTAAATTCAATGAACGAATCATGTCTATCATTTTACCATGGGATTCATGAGTTCCGTGTGAAAAATTCAAACGGAATACATTCACACCCTCATCATATAGTTTCTGAATTATTTCAGGAGTGTTTGAGGCTGGACCTAAGGTTGATACTATTTTTGTCTTTTTTGGTAGGTCTAAGGCATTGAACATTTTTTTTTTTATATATTTTTTTTTTATTTTTTTGTTTTTTTTTTGTTTTTATATGGTGTATTTTTTTTTTTGTTTACATATCTATATGAAATTAATAAAAAATAAATAATTACTTTAATATTTTTGAAGGATAATTTATATATTAAAATATTAAAAAATGTATTATTTTTAAAAATTTGATAAATATTTATTAATTTACACTTTTAGGCTATAAATCTTATTTTTTTATAATAAATGAATTTATTGAAATAGTAAGCTTAATTTACTCATAATATAATAAATAATAAATGATTTTTAAAAAAATGAAAAATAAAAATTACAAAAATTTTTTGGGAATTTTACTATAAAAATTAAAAATTTCTTATTTTCAATTTATTCTATTTATTTCTAAAATTACTATTGATAAAAAATACAATTAATATTTTTTCAAGAATTTAACTTAACTGAAATACCAATAAAAGTTTTCAATAATAATTTACTATTTCTTATTATTATGAAATTATTAATAATTAAAATATGTATTTTAACCAAATTTATCCTTTTTTCAATTACTTTACAATTGTTTCTAAAACTTCAAAAATAAAAGTAGAATATATATAAAAATTTATTTTATAAAAAAATATTTAAATAACGTTAATTATAAATGAATAAATACATTTTTTAAAAATTAATGAAATAATGAAAAAATGTAAGAACAATCTACATATAATATCTTTAACTTGGTCAAAAGAGTCAAATGAGCTTTTTGATTATGAATCACCAGAAGTAACAAAGCAAGAATTTACAATATCAACACCTTGTTCATTTTTTAGAAATAAAAATCAAATAGATTGTCAAGGAAAAGATTTAAATGAAACAGTAAATCCAATTCAACAAGGAGAATCATTATTTTATATAGATAATTCATCAACAGAATTTTATTTTAATCTTCATAATTATCCAATGAATTCTAATTTAATTTTAGATGAAAAACCAGAAAGAGAAAAAACTTGGATTTCATTAAAACATTTTAAAAATAAAAAATATAATAATAATAGTTATATATTAAATCCTGGTGATGTAATTAAATTTGGAAGAGTAACTTTAAAAATAAGAGAAATTAAATTAGAAGGAAGTAAAAAAGGAAATGGAAATATATTTGATTTATATAAAGATACAACAAAACCTTGTTTATTAAATTCATTTAAAAATAATAATAATAATAATAATTCAAAAAAGAAAATTTGTAGAATTTGTTATTGTGATGATAAAGAAGTTAATTCTCCTTTGTTAAATCCTTGTAAATGTTCTGGAGGATTAAAATATATTCATTTATCATGTTTACAACATTGGTTAAAAAGTAAATCTACTTTTTCTTCTTCTTCAAATGATTATTGTACTATATATAATTTTAATCAAATTTCTTGTGAATTATGTAAAGAAATATTTCCTGATTTTATTAAAGTTGATAATAATTTTTATCAAATTTGGGATTTTTCAGAAATTAAATTTAAAAATTATATTTCTTTAGATACTTTACCATTAAATGGTCAAAAAAGTATTTATATTATTTCTTTTGATAAAAAAAATATAATTAAAATTGGAAGAAGTCATGAAAGTGATTTAAGAATTACTGATGTTACTGTTAGTAGAATGCATTGTCAAATAACTAAAACTAATGAAAATGAATTATTATTAGAAGATACAAATTCTAAATTTGGTTCTTTAGTTTTTTTACAAATTAAAAAATTAAAAATATTTCCTTTTGTTATTTTACCTATTCAAATAGGAAGAACTTTTTTACAATTTTCTCTAAGAAATTCTTTTTATTTTTGTAATTGTTTAAAATTATTTGATAATAAAAATAAAGATACTTATAATGATGATTATGCTAAAATTAATTCTCAACAAATTACTATTGAAAATATATTACTTGTTAAAGTTCAAAATAATTATGATGAAAGTGAAGAAAATTCGAGTAATGAGGAACAAAAAAAAAATAAAAGTTTACCTAAAGAAATTAAAATTGAAAATATTGATAAAAAGAATATATTAAATATTTCAAGTGAAAGACAAATTGATGAAATTAATACTTTAAATTTAGTAAGTTTAGATGCTACTAGTAAAAAAAAAAATAATCATAATAGAACAAATTTAAATAGTTTTTCTGAAGATGAAAGAATTATTTCGGAAAGGAAAAGCCAATTTGCAAATAATAGTAGTTTTAAGAGTATTCAAAATGTTATAAATGATCTTAATCAAAATGAAAATTAATGAAAATTAGAAATTATAAATTTATTTTATTGAAATTTTATAGAGAAATAATTATTTTTAATTTAAATTATTTTTATTTGTTTATAAAATATTTTGGCATGTTAATATATCTCTTAGTCATTTATTTATATTTAGATATAGTTGTATAATAGTATCTTTTTATTTATAATAATAGAAATATTTTTATTAATTTTAAATTATCATAAATTATAATAGGACAAATTTTTTTTATTTGAATCTTTTATCAAAATATAATTTATCCTCAATGATAATAACATTTTCAAGTTCGATAATTTTTTTATCTTTTCAACTTTTCAATTTAAATAAATAATTCAATTATAGAAACTTTTATTTATATTGAATATTGTTTAAATAATTATAATTTGAAAAAAAAATGAATTAAAATTTTAAAAAATAATAATAATAATATAAAAAAAATAAAAAATGGAGGCAAACAATAATGACTCAAATAATTTAAAAAATAATGTAGCAGAAGAATTTATAGAAAGAGAATTTGAAGAAATTGAAGATGGATTTTATGATGATAGAGGATTTTATACAACACCAAATGGATCATTTTGGGATGAAAATCAAACATATTTTAATCATTTTGGTTTTGATAAACATAATGGATATTATGATGATTATGGTTTATATCATCCAGGAAAGAATTATAATTATGATTTAAATTGTTATGAAGATGAAATTAATTTAAATTTAATGAAAGATTTTGACGAAATTAATTCTAATAATTTAATTCAATTAACAGAAGAATATTCAATGAATAATGAATGTGTTAAACAAATTGATAAATTAAATGAAGAAGATGAAGAAAAAGAAGAAAGTGAAAATAACGATGGATTAGATGAAAAAGAAATGGAAAAAATATATAATGAATGTATAAGTATTAGTAAAAGAAAAGAATCAATTATAAAAAATGTAATTAATATTAAGTTAATTCATGATGAAAATTGTTCTCAAGAAAGTCAAGAAAAAAAAGAAGCTATTAAATAAAATATATTTTAATTTTTTTCAATTTAAACTATATAATAATTAACAAATTATTTAATTTTTTTTTTTTTAAAAAATAAATGAATGATGAAGAAATTTTATGTTTAAGACATAATGTAACAACTTCAAATTGTTTTATAAATTTAAAAAATTCTTCTAATTTTGCTTTTTGTGATGAAAATGATATAATAATTTTTTATTATTTTGAAAAAAAATTATCATATTTAAAAGGTCATACAGATGAAATATTATATTTAACTCAATTAAAAAATGAAAATTTAATATCATGTTCACAAGATACATTAATTAAAATTTGGGATATTAAAAATGAAAAATGGATAAGTGATTTAAAAGGACATGAAGATTGGGTAAATTATATTTTAGAATTAAATGAAAATAAAATTGCATCGTCATCAATTGATAATTCTATTAGAATTTGGGATATTAAAAATTATATTTGTTTATATATTTTAGAAGGTCATAAAGATTGGATTAATTGTTTAATTAAAATTAATAATAATGAAATTGCTTCTGGAAGTGATGATTATTATATTAAATTTTGGAATTTTGAAACTGGGGAAGAAAAAAATATTTTCTATAATTGCGAAAATTGTGTTAAATTTTTAGTCAAAATTAATGATAATAATTTATTAAGTATTGATAGTGAAGGAAATATTTTAATTTGGGATATGAATGAAGATAATAAAATTATATTTAAAATGGAATTTGGAAAAAAAGATATAACTAATTGTTATTATTTAAATGATGATAGAATTTCGATAATTACAGAAAATTTAAAAATATATATTATAAATTTAAATACAAAATCATTTTTTTTATTAAAATAATTATATAATGAAAATATATATTTTACAATTTTATATTTATTAAATAAATATGAAATGAAATTTATAAATTAAAATTAATTTCAAATAATCCAATCAAAGGTTTATGATCAGAAAAATATAAATCAACTGTATCATATAATAAACATTTAATACTTTCATCTTTTTTATATAAAATTCTATCAGTCCAAGAAGGAGTTCTCTTTCCATCATATATTAAACTTTCTTTAATATATTTATAAGTTGG
Organism: Isotricha sp. YL-2021b; assembly: GCA_023805745.1. Taxonomy (NCBI): domain Eukaryota; phylum Ciliophora; class Litostomatea; order Vestibuliferida; family Isotrichidae; genus Isotricha; species Isotricha sp. YL-2021b. The sequence continues at coordinate 85,815 of JAJJKW010001497.1, read as the reverse complement.
TGGAAAGTTAATTTCTCCTTCATTTAATTTATACATTTTAAATTTTTCTTTGATTAAATTCATTTCATCAAATTTTTTTAATATATCTAAATTAGTTTTTACTTGTGTTTCACTTATTCCTTTTTCTTTATTTTTTTTATCTTTATTTTTTTCTTTATTATTATTTTTATTAGTGTCTTTGTATATTATAATAAATTTTTCTTTAGGAATATCAATTCTAAAATTTAAATCTCCATAAATAAAATATAATAAATTGTTCATATTATGATTTTCTTTAGTTATTGTTTCAAAAATTGTTGTAATTTGTTTTTGTCTTTTTTCAAAATCTTCTTTATCATCTCCTGCAGATAAATGACCAGTGACAAAAACAAATTCTTTATTTTTAAAATTAAATTGAATAATATAATTTCCTTTATTTCCTAAACCTAAAATTCCAGTTTTATTTTCAATTACATTTAAATTTTTTATTTCAGAAAGTAATTCACTTTTAATAAAAATTAAAATTAAAATTCCAACTAAATTTTTTTTTAATAAAACATCATAAGGATGAAATTTACAAAGTTCAGTAAGTATTTTTGATTTATATAAATCTATTAAGTCATCATTTGAAGAAATTAAAATATTTCCTGCATTTAATCCAACTATTTCTTCAAAGGAAATACAATATAAGTCTGGTAAATTTTTTGATGAAATAGTTTTAAAAATTTTTTCTGGAAATAAAAAATAATTCAAATTAAATTGAGAATTTATTTTTTCTTCACTTATTGCTGAAACATTATAAGTTCCTATAAATAATTTTAATTTTTTTATTTTCTTTTTTTCTGCATTATATTTACATATATATTCCTTAAAATTATAATTTTTTAATAGTTTTATTTGGTTATAAAATTCATTTGATATTGAGTTTAAATTTGTTAAAAAATCATTAAATTTTTCCTTTTTTTTTATATCGAAATATTCTTTTGTTTTATTTTTAAAATCTTTTTCTTTTTGATACTGAGAAAAATAATTTTCAACAAAAATTTGATTTAATTCTTTATGAAATTTATATAAAGTTTCAATATTATCTAAAACAAAAATACATAAACCATCTTGAACAGATTCTTCTTGTTTATATTTATTAGAAGTTTTTCCAGTTATTGGATCTTTACAAGAATAATTATAACTTAATTTTTTAATTTCTTTATTTTCCTCTTCTAAAAATTTTCTTATTGAATTTTCAGAAAAATCATCTTCAGTATATTCAAGATAATCAAAATAAGGTAAAAAATCATCAACTATTATTTTTATTGTTTCATCTTTTAAACAATCAAATATTGTTCCTAATTTTCTTTCAAAATTTTTATAAAAAAGAAGATCATGTTTCTCACTTTTTATTTTCATTCCAAAAATATAATCATAAATATCTTTTCCATATCTTATAATTAATTCACATTCATAATAATTAAATATTGTATCTTTTCTAATAATATAATAAGTTAATATATCATTTCCTGATATTTTGTTAATTCTAAAACATTTAAAATAACCATTTATAAATTTTGTGAAAAAATCATGTTTATTTTTAATACTTTTATTTAATAAAAAAGGAGTTATCATTTCATAATTAAATAAAAAGGAATTTATTTCATTTAATTGTTTATTATCTTGTTCAGTATATAATTCTGTTAAATTATAAGGATATGAGAAATATAAATTTGAATTAAATACTTTTTTTTTTAAAATTTTAAATTCTTCTTCTAAATCATTTCTAATATTTTTATCATAAAAAATTAAAGGAAGAAAGACAATATCAACTAATTTATATAAACATTGATCTAAAATTAAAGCTTTTAATTCATGTTTACTTCCATAAATTAAACAAGGAATATTTTTTAAATTAATTATTCCTAAAATTCCAAAAACATGGGAAATAATTAAATCAGATAAAGATTGAATAGTTTGAAAATCAATATTATTCATTTGAAAGTTTTCTTTTGTTATTGATAAAGAGTGTAAATTTATATTATTCCTAATATATATCATATTATCTCCTTCATAAATTGTATGAGAAGGTTTATCTTCTACATCTTTATAGAAAGAATCATCCATTTTAACAATAATATTATTTTTCAAAATATTTATTTATTTTAAAATATAAATAAAAAAAAAACTAATTCATAAAAAGCCTTAAAATAAATTTATCTTTAATTTATAAAATATTTAAATTTTGGTTTTTAATAAATATTAACTTAAAATTACAAAAATACCTAATTAAAAGAAAATAAAAAAATAAATATAACAAATGTTTCCCAAAAAAAAAATTACTTTTTTTTTATATTATTATCTTCAAAAGGTTTTTCATTAGCACTTAATAAAATATTTTTAATTACTTTATCATTAGTAACATCAACAGGTAATTTTCCATTAATATCACAAATAAAAGGATTTCCACCATAATTTAAAAGTAATTGAACACATTTTCTATGATTATAATGAGCAGCTAAATAAATTGGAGTTCTCATTTTTTTATCATATAAATTACAAGTTTTGCCATTTTCAAGTAAATATTTTAATATTTCATAATGACCTAATTTTGCTGCCCAATGATATGAAGTTTGTTTAAAATAATCATATTGAAATATTAAATTTATATTTTTTTCTAATGCTTGTTTTACTATTTCAATATTATTAAATTTTACAGCATCTAAAAATTCTTCTGTATCATTTATTTCAAAAGGTTTTTTTGGAAGAATATTTCTATTTACAAAATCTTTAACTTCTATTTTATTTGATGTTAAATATCTTATTGCACTTATTAATACTTTTTTTCTTTTTCTTCTTATTCTAGATTTATGTACATCATCAGCATATTTTTTTAAAAATTCTAATTTTGAAGCATTTTCTTTTAATTCTTCAGGAGTTAAAATACAATTTGTTTCACTATTATATTCATTTATTTTTTCTTCTTTTTTTTTTTCTTTATTATTACTTATTGTACTTTTATTATTAATATTACTATTATTACTTATTGTACTTTTATTATTAGTGTTATTTAAATCTCTAGGAAAAAGTGGAATTTTTGGAATTATTTTATTTTTTGTTATTAATGATTTATTACTTAAAGAATTAAGTCCTTTTTTAAAAGAATTATATCTTAAAAATGAAGAACCTTCATTTTCATTTGTTTCTGCATAACTTATATTATTTTTTTCATTTGAATAACTTTTTAATTGAGATTTTTTTCTTGTTAATGGAGGAAGATAATTATTATATGGTTTTATTTTTTCTTTTTCTGGTAATTTAAATTCTTGATTAATTTTTGAAATTATTTCTTTAGAATTTGGTAAATTTAATCTTATTGCTGTTTTACATGAGTTTATTAAATCATAATTTATTTTTGTTTTTCTTTCGTTTAAATTATTCAATTTTAAATCTATTTTTTTTAATTTTTTTCCTGGAAAATCTGTAGAAAAATTAAAATCTTTATCTGAATATTTTTTTTTTTCATTGAAATTTGATTGTTTTAAATTTATTAAATTTTTATAATTCGAATTTCTTTTTAATCTAAATGAATTAATTTGAAAAACTTTAGTTGGTGAATCAATTCTATTTTCATTGTTAAATAATGGATTAAATAATAAATTATTATAAGATTCATTCCTAACATTTTTTTTTATTGAATTCATTTTATATATTATTTAAATCCAATTTACCAAATACAAATTAATAACAATAAAAAAATATATAACAATCCAAATAAAAATATTTTCAAAAAAGTTAAACAATAAAAAAATATTTAAAAATAAAAATGTTAAAACTCATTCTTCTAATATTTCTTATTCAATCATCATTACAAAACAAAGATATATATCCAATAAAAAAAGATATAAAAGGACTTCAACCTGATTTCCAAGATCCAAATCAAATAATAGGAAATGGAGTATCAACAGTAGCATTTAATCTTCCATGGTTTATATGGCAACCCGAAAAAAAAACAACATGTTCATCAAATGAATATAAATATGAAAATTATTGTTATAAAATAGATCAAGGAACAGTAAATCAAATAAAAACATATACAAATGCAGGATTAACAATAACAGGAATATTATATGGAGTTCCTCAATTTGCAAGAATAAATTGTAATTTACAAAATAAAATATTTTGTGCTCCTTCAAAAAAAGGTACTATTGCATATGGTAAATTTGCAGGATTTGTTGCAAATTTTTTTAATGGTGAAAAAGGAAATGGAAAAATTTCTGATTTTGTTATTCATAATGAAGTAAATGCTGCTGAATGGTTTAATATTGGTTGTTCTAATGGTTGTGATGTTGATAATTGGGTTTCTACTTATGCTGCATCTTATAATTTTGCATATGATAATATTATTAAAGAACAAAAAAATGCTAAAGTTTTAATTAGTTTTGAACATCATTTTGGGAAAGAATTTGATAAATTAATAAAAAATAAAAATCCTGTTGTTAGTGTTGAAACATTTTTAAATAAATTAGTTCCTAAATTAAAAAATAGAAAATGGAGATTAGCATTTCATTCTTATCCTCCAAATTTATTAAAACCACATTTTTCTCCCGATGATTATCCAAGGATAACATTTGGAAATATAGGAATATTATCAGGATATTTAAGGCAAAAATATCCAAATAATAAAGAAGCATATGAAATACAATTAACAGAAAATGGAATAAACGGAGTAAATAGTGAAATGCATAGATTACAAGACTTATTTTTATGTCAAGCATATAAAAATATATTAGGAACCCCAGATATAGAAAGTTTTATATATCATAGATTAAAAGATCATCCTGATGAAATAAAACAAGGTTTAGGATTAGGTTTATGGAATAGTGACGGAACAATGAAACCAGCTTGGTCAACATTTTGTTATGCAAATACCAAAAATGGTAATGGACCAAAATGTGGTTTTGAATTTTTACCTTATGTAAAATTAGAAAGAGGTTTTAATGGACAAATTCATTGGATTACTACGAGACAAATGCCAAGTGGATTTAGAGTTGAACAATATTGGAAAATATTAAGAAAAAAAGAAAAAGGTACTTCTTTAGTGTTTGAATGTAGAGTAGGAGGTGTCCATGGAAGTCATACTATGATTAGTAAAGATGTTAAATGTGAAGGACATTTTAATATGGGTCCTATGGGGTATGTTTATAATAAACAAGTTAATGGAAGTGTTCCTCTTTTTCAATGCTTAATTATTTCTAAAGGAGATCATTTTGTTTCTAATGATAAAAATTGCGAAGGCCATAAAGTTCAAAAACATATTGGTTTTGTTATGAATTAAATTTTATATCGTTAATTTATTTTTTATTTTTTACATTTTGGTTTTTTTTTTCATTTTTTTTTACTTTTTTTTAATTGGTTTTTTTCTATTGAGGAAATTAAGGAATTAATTTATTATTTCTATTTTTATAAAATAAAAAAAAAATTAATTGAATTATTTAATTAATAATTTATTCAGAATTTATAAACTATATAATATTAATCTTAAAAATTATCCTAAATTAAATTTTGCTCCTATTATTTAGCAAGCACTATTTTTTATATAGTGTATTGGTTTAGAAAAACCAACAAAAAAATAAATTTGCAATAAAATCAATATATAAAAATACTCTACAATATTAAATAATTTGTGAAATGTTAAATAATCTAATTTTTTTCATTTTTTTTTTGAACAAAAGATTTAATATCATCAAATAATTGACTTTTAATTTCATTTTTATTAGGACAAATTTGTTCAAAAATTTCTAATCTTTTTTTTTCAAATAAACTTTTAATATTTTCCACATTTTCTTCTTTTGAAAGCATTTTAATAATATTAGAATAACTCATATTCCTATCATAAGGATTATTTAATATATTAGATTTTATTGAATGAGCAAATTGACATCTATTACCATAAGGACAAAAACCATAATTAAAAAATTGATAACAATTTTTAGTTTTATAGGAAGTAGAATAAGTAACTTTAGATCTTAAATTTTCTTTTCCATGAGCATAAGCACAATTATTTCCATATTTACAATATCCATTAATTTCAAAATATTTGCAAAGTTCAGTTTTATATTTTATTTTGAAATCATTTGGATTTGTTTTATATTGTTTTCTTATATCTTGTTCTTCATAATCTTCATTACTTGTACTTTCTTCAGAATCTTTTGAATATTTTCTTTGTTTTAATTTTTGGAATTTTTTTTCTGAAAAATTATCTTCTTGAGCATATTCTTTTTTTTTCATATTTTTTAAAATTTTCATATTTTTCATATTTGATTTATTTGAAGGATTTATATATGAAATGAAATTATGAATATTTTGAGTTGGATAATGTGGACACATCCTACTTTTTTATTTTATTTTTTTTTAATTTTTACCTCTTAAATAGAAAAATAGTTATTTTAAATAAAAAGAATTTATTAAATTAATTTCTCATAACTTTTAAATAGTTTAAAAAGATAATTTAACTATTTTGGTAAGAAACTTTATTTAAAAAGATAAATCTTTTTTGACAAGAAATAGTGTAATGTTTTATATAAGTTTTAGGGTTCATTGAAATTTATTAAATAAATTTAAATAGTGAATTATTATTTATTATTTTAAATTAATTGGAAAAAAGATTAAAATAATCCTCAATTTCTTATTAAAATATTTATTTACTAAAAGAAAAAATATTACATTTTTAAAAATAATTAATATTAATTTATATTTATATTAATTATTATTTCGAAGGATTTTAAAAATTAAGAACATATTTTAACCAAATTTCAAAGACATTTTAATAAACATCATTTTTTTCTTTTTCCCAAAAATTTTTTTTAAATTATAATGATTAACAATTTGAATAAAATATAATAAAAGAAAACTATCAATTATTATTTAAAAATTGAAAAAAAAATGTAAAAAACATAATTAACAATTTAAAAGTTATAAATTTATTTATTAATTTTTACTTAATTTTCTTATCGATGAAGGGAATATAAATTTCAAAAATGAAATATTTAAATCTTTTTTTATTTATTCAAATAGATGATTTAAAATAAAAAATACATAATTATTAAAAAACTTAGATATTTTAAATTAATAAAGAAATTATCGAATATATTTTGTATGGAAAAAAAATTAACTCCAATAATTTTTCGAATAAATAAAGACATTAATATTCCTGAAAATAGTAAAACATCATTTCAAAGCGTTTTTTCATATCTAAAGAAAAAACTACAAATTAAAGATACAAGAAAATCTCATATTGATTCTCTTTTAAAAAAAAGTAAAGGTAAATTTTTTAAAGCTGTACATGATTATTTAAAAATTTGTTTAAATATTATAATAAAAAGATTACCCCAGACATTTATAACTAATATAACAATAGAATATAATCAAAAATTTTTAAATAAAAAAATAATTGATATTTATAAAGAATTTAATTTATTACCTTCTTTAGAAGAAATATTGGAAAAAAATTTATGTAATAAAGATAAAATTGAATATTTAAAAGAAATACTTAATTCGAACTTTTATAATCTTTACGAAACTTATAGAGAAAGTGATAGATTTAAAAGAGATATAAATGAAGTTAAAATTCATGAAGGAAAAAGAAATGTAATTTTATATGAATTTGTTGCTAATAATTTTTGTATATATTATTTGTATGGTAAAGCTCATGTTCAAAAAGATAAAAAAAAAGATAATTTTGAAGAAGAAGAAAAAGAAAACGAAAATGAAAATGAAGAAGAAAAATCAAATAGTAAATTATCCTTTTCTTCTTCTTATAAAATGTTAAGTTTTGAAAATAAATCTGAAAGTGATAATAATAATAATAATAATATTGAATAGTGATATTATTTGAAAAATTGTTAAATGATTTTTATTAATAAATGAGATTATTGTTTATTTAAATGGAATGTAACTATTTTGTTTTGTAGATATTTAAAAAATGATTATTATAATATTTTTATAAATAATAATGTGTCTCTTTTATATATATTTACAAACTCAAGATATGAATTAATTTATTATGAAACTCATCGATAAACCTTATAAAAATTAAAAAAAACGGATATAATAAAAAATATTTTTAAATATATAAATTTCTTATATATGAAACTTGATGAGTCTTGTTTTTGTTGTTATATCTAAATCAAATAAAATAACCTCATTTATAATAAATGTTTTATTAATAGTATAGATTTTTTTATAAATTAAAGTATAAAAAACAATTTTCGAGTTATTATAAATTTAAATCTGTTATTATTTTATATTGTTTAGGGACATTATAATCATATAGTATTTTTTTTAATTTCATTTGTTTTGTTAATATAGGTTTTCTTTCAATAATACAATCAGGAGATTTTGGTAGAATATATTTATATTTAGGATCATAAGAACCTAAAGGAGGAATTTTTTCTTGTTTAGGAATATAAGAATTAATATTTAAATTTGAAGACATTTTATTAAATTCAATTAAACCTTTTATATTATTTTTTGAATTTAATATATTTGAAGCAGAAAAATTTGAATATAAATTTGAATCTAATATTAATGGCTTTCTACTTGTATATTTACTAAATCTTAAAGCATGATTTGTTTTATTTAAATTCAAAAAAGAATTTCCCATTTTTGGAGATTGAGTCAATAATAAATGACTTTTATTTCTACTATTCATATCTAAAAATTTCTTTTTTTTTAATCCGTTAATATTATTTTTAATATATTCTTTATTATTTTCTTTTTTATTGTCTTTATTAATATTGATATTATCTTTATTTATTACATTTTTATTTTCTTTATTTTCATCTTTATTATTTTCCAAAGTATTATTATCTTTATTTTTTCCTTTAATTGTTTCATGATTATTTCTCTCAGTTGGTGAATATGAGGAAAATTTTTTTGATAAATTATCTTTTAATTTTAAATTTGGAATATATTTCTTTCTACTTATAAATATCCTTGGAATATTTTTTCTAATTGAATTATAATTTGGATTATATCTTCCTATATCTGCAATACGCCCAATTTTTTTTTCTTTTGAATTTGATTTTAATTCAGAATCTAATGACCTAACTGAATTTTCATCTCTTTTATTTAATTTAAATTTATTTCTATAATTTTTCCTATTTATTTCTTTTTGTTCATCTTCTTCTTTTAATTCTTTTAAAAATCTTTTATAGTGTTTTAAATTAAAATGTTCTTTAAGTTTAAATTTATGATTTTGGAGAAACATTTTTAAAAACATATCATCTTCAAATCTCCTATTTGTTACTAAATTCTCATAAAATTTTTCAAATGATCTATCACCAAAAATTTTATTTAAATTATCAGAATATTTTGAGAATGTATCCTGAATTTCAAAATTTTTAAACATTTTAATATTTTCTAATCTATCATTTTGAATATCAATCATATTTTTTAATTATATTTTACTTATAAAATTATTTATTAAATAAATGCTAATTATTACAAATTTTATTAATTAATGATTTAATAATTTCTTTATATTGAAAAACTTTTTTTTGATATTTCTTTAAAAATTTAATAATATATCCATCTTCTATATCAGATAATTTGACTATAGAAATTTCAAAAAATATATTATCATTTCTACAAATAATTTTATTTTTTTTAATTGCAGGAATAATTCTCATTTTTCTTATTTCTTTTAAAATTTTATCTTTTAAAATTTGATATTTTTCAATAATAATAGTATTTAAATCGAAAGGTAAATTATTTTTTTTTTTAATTTCATAAATATTATCTAATTTATAATCTTCTACTTCAGTTTTTAATATATTAGATTGAACAGAAGTATCAATTAAATGGTGATTTAAAGACCTATTTATATTTTTATGATTAATTTTTTTTGAATTTATAACAAATTTTTTAAATATTAAATTTGATTCTTTATTTGAGCATACACTAGTATTTAATCTAGTTTTTTTTTCAATACTTTTCTCTTTATTTTTTTCTTTATTCATATTAAATATTTTATTTTTAGATTTTATTATTAAATATTTTAAATCTTTTTCTTTTTTTGTTTTTTCATTATCAATTTCTTCAATATTATTCATAGATTTTTCATTTGAAATTTCTTTATAATTCTTTTTTTGATTATCATCAAATGATTTATCAAAACTTATACTTGTATTAAAAAATTTTTTTTTATTTTGTTTTTTTTTCATTCTATTAAAATTATTATATCTATTATGAATATTTTGAATTTTTTTTAATATTATATCTTTCTTTTCATTTTCATAAATATTTTGTTTCGTAATATTTTGTATTGTTAAATTATAACAATGTCTTTTTTGATTAAAAGAATTTAATTTTTGTGTAACATTTATTTTTTTATTTTTTCCTTGAAAATAATTAAATGATATATTTTTATTAATTATTAAATCCTTTTTTTTAATTTTATTTTTTGAATTAACTCTAGTTTCAAATTTTCTGATTTTTTGAAAATTCTTTTTTAAATTTATTTTCATATTTTTGTCAATTGAAGAATTGTTTTTATTTCTATCAGTGAAAGGTGATTGATTAATACTTTTATCATTTATATTTGTATTTAATTCTTTTTTTTCTTCTTTTATTATTTCTTGTGATAACATTTGAGAATCATTTAAAAATTGATTTATATTAATACCTTTTCTTAAAGTTAATGAAATTTTAGGTGTAATTTTTTTTTTATTTTCTTTTGTTACTTCTATTGAATTTGAATATTTATGCTCATTATCTATAGTTTTTTTTTCTTTATTAATTGATTTATCTTTTTTTGCTGAATTTACTTTATTATGAATTTTTTCTTTATTATTATTATTTTTATCTTTATTAGTAAATTTTTTATTGTTCTTATTTAAAAATTTTTTCATTTTTCTCTCAGTTAAAAATTCATTATTTTGTTTATTATCATTTTCTTTAACTTGCTTTAATTTTTTTAATTGAAATATTTTAATATTTTTTTGATTAATCATACTATTATTTAGTTTATTTTTATTTTCTATATTAATTTTGTCATTTTTATTATTTTTAAAATTTAAACTTTTCTCACTTTTTTTAGAATTATCAGTAAATAAATAAAAACTAGCATTTTCTGTTTGATTATTTGAATTATTTTTTTCAACACTATCACAAGTAGAAATTTGAATTAATTTCTTATTATTATCAGCTCTATATTTATTAATAATATCCATAGCTAATTTTTCAGTAAAATAACTATTTAAAATTTCATTTCCATTCTCTTCTTTATTATTAAAAACTCTTTCATTAATAATTTTTTCTAAATCATTATCATAGGAAGATAAAAAATTACAAGGGTCAGAAATATATTTTTTAAAAGATTTTGATTTAAGATCAGAAACACTTTCTAATCCTTTTTTTATTTTTTGTTTTAATAATAAATAATAAGTTGTAGTTATATGATTATGTCTATTATTTAAAATAGCAATTTTAACTTCTTCTCTTTTATAATTTAATTCTTCCATTTTATCAATTAAATCATCATCAATAGGAATAATAAAATAATTTAAATTTAAACCATCCCACATATTATTTTTCATATTAATTAAATTAAACCAAGGATGATTTTTAATTTGATTTAAATTATATCTTTTAGAAGGATTAACATTAAGAATTTTAAATAAAAAATCTTTTCCTAAATCTGAAATAAAATGAGGAACAATAAATTTACCTTCGCAAATTTTATCATATAAAATATCATTATCTTTATCTTCAAAAGGTAAATAACCACAAATCATAGCATATAAAACAATACCAGAACTCCAAATATCAACTAATAATCCATTATATTTTTCACCATTTATCATTTCAGGAGCAGCATAACAAGGACTTCCACATGCAGTTGAAAGTAAATTATTATTATTATATATATTACTTAAACCAAAATCTACTATTTTAATATTTTTTTTTGAATCTAATAATAAATTCTCTGGCTTTAAATCTCTATGAACTATTTTTAATTTATGAATATATTCAATTCCACTTATTATTTGTTGATAAAATTTACATGCTTCTAATTCTTGTAATTTACCCTTTTTTATTATATAATCAAATAATTCTTTTCCACTTATATATTCCATTATTAAATATATATATTTATTTGTTTGAATTACACTATATAAATGTACTATATTTGGATGACGTAATATTTTCATTAATTTTATTTCTCTTTCTAATCTTGTTTTATCTGTTTCTTCTAATATTTTTTTTTTATCTAATATTTTTACCGCTACTTTTTCTCCTGTTAAATAATGTGTTCCTAATCTAACTATTCCAAATGTTCCTTCTCCTAATTTTTTTCCTAAAGTAAATTGACCTTCATTTTTATTATTTGAGAAATTTACTAAGTTTTTATTTGGGTTATTTTTATTTAAACTTGAACATGGTTTTGGTTTTATATTTTGAAATTCTTTTTGTTTTTTATCCATTATTTAAAAATGAATAATAAATGTTTAAAATGAATAATATTTTTTAATTATTTTTTAATTTTATTATTTTAAAATATAATATTTATTTGTTCTTCAGAAAAAAAAGTTATTTGGTTTTTTAATTTATTTATAATATTTAGTATTATTTAAACTCAAATTATCTGCAGAAAATTTTAATTGATTATTTTTATTTTTCTTTTATCCTTAATTATTTTTTTAAAATTCATTTATATGAATGACATCTTAAATGTGAGATTTGCATATTTTTTAATTCCTTAATTTCTTTTTTTAATTCTAAATTTTTTTTCTTTTTTTTTTAATTTTCATATCAAATCACTTGTTGCTGAATGAGATTGAAAATGAATAAATTTTTTTACCCTTTAATTATCTTTTAATAATATATTTGATAATTTTTTTGAATTAAAGTTCAACATTTATTATTTTTAAACTTTTTGTTGTTTTTATTTTTGGGTGAATTAAAGATATTCTATTTGAAGTTTTTTTTTTTTTTTATCCATTTGATAATTTAAATTTAGAAGTGATTCTCTTAAATTTAAATTTTGTAATGAAAAATTTTTTACATATTTATTTTGACAATTTTTTTTATTTCTTAATTCTCTTGATTATAAATATGATTTATTTTTTCATTTTCAATTTCTTTTTTTAATTTTTCTACTGTTTCTAAATAATTATTCTCATTATTATTATTATTATGAATATAATTATTCAAAGAATTTTCTTTTCTCAAGTTATTATATTTTTCTTTTCCATCATCTTTATTTTCTTGTATATTATTTTTTTTTTTGTGTTGAATTTTTTTTCAATATTTTGTTCTTTTGGTGATTATACTTTACTAATTTGGATTTCACTATTTAAATCTTCTTGAACAATTTCAAGATTATTAATAATAGATTTTGAAGTCATTTTATATTCTTTTTCCCAATTATAATAATTAATGAAAAAAATAATGAATAATTTTAAATTTATAAAAAGATTATAATTTAAAAAATAAAAGTCACATTAAAAAGACTAAATGGAAATTAACCAAAATTTATTTAAAAAAGACTCAAGAAAAATTAGAAATGAGATTTCATTTAATGATTTTTTTAGTAAAAAAATAAATATTGAAAATATAAAATCAATAAATGATTATATTCAAGATTGTCTAAAAAATTTTAAACCTTTTTCAATTAATAATTTTACTATAATTGATTTAATTTTAACAGATAAAGATATTCATCTTTTTAGTTTAATTTTTAGTAAAAAAATTGTTAAAATAAAAAATTTATGTCACATTGTTAATATTAACAAAAAAATAAAATTGAAGAAATTAAATATTGAAAAATTTCTAATCGTTTATTTTATGTTTATTAAAAATGAAAATTTTGAGAATATAAATGAAATAAGGAAATTCAAAAATAAATATTTTCTCTCTTATAGGTTTTTTGATATTTTATTCTATAAAATTATTCCTCTTTTTCTTAAGAATAATTTAATTAATATTGGTTTTTGTGAAATTATATTCAAAATTCAATTTTTATATTATTTATTTCACTCAAAAAATTATTTTTCTTTTTTTATAGAAAATTTAATAAACTTTTGTTTAGAAATTGGAGGATTTAATATAAATAATGAGGAATATAATAATTTTTTGGATAATATTTTTTCTTTTATATATTTACATTTAATATCAAATAAAAATAAAAATTTTTTTTTTTATAATTCATTCATTAAAAATCCAATAATTTTAAAGTTATTATATTTCCAAAGTTGTCAAATAATTGATGATAATGTTAAATATAAAATTATATTATTTTTAAAAAATTGTTTACATTTTAATTTAAGTTTTGATTATATAAGATATTTAATTTTAGAATTAAAAAAACTTTTAATTCAAGAAAATACAAAAAAAACAGATATTTTGTTTTTCAATGATTTATTTAAATTATTTCAAGAAATTTATAAACAAGAAAGTTCTGATAATTTTAGTATAAATGAAGGAATTATATTTTATGAAAGAGAAAAAAGTATAACTTCACAAATTATTTTTAATAATATTTCTTTAAATAAGAATTTTACTTTAATTTTTTCTTTTTCAATTTTTGACAATTTGAATACACAAATTTTATTTTCATTATGTAATAAAAATAATGAAGAAATATTTTCATTTATTTCAGAAAATAATGATTTAATTTTAAAATGTGATGAGAATAAAATGAGATTAAATCAAAAATCCAAAATTTATCCAAATAATGAATATATTGTTTGTTTAATAGGATATTCTAAAGGAATTTGGAAATCAAAAATTCATTTTCAAACTTATTTAAATAATGAAATTGTAAAAAATGAAAATATTCATATTAAAATTAGAGAAAAAGAAAATTATACCTTTTTTTTAGATTATAAAAAACAAATAATAAAACATATTGATGAAAAAACAATAAATAACTTTAACGGAATATTAGGCCCAATTTTATTATTTAATGAAAAAATTAATCCAAAATTTATTTTAGAGTTGAAAAGTTTTTTGAATAATCCAAATTTTAATTCACTTAACATTCAAACACAATATTTTGGTATTCAAAATTCATATTATTTTAATAAAATGTTAAATGAAAAAGAGATTCAAAAATTTTATTCTACTATTACATTAAACATTAATTTTGCAACAATCAATAATTTTTATTTAAAGAAAAAAAATAATAATATTAATAATTATATTATATTTAAGAATATTTCTATAATTGATTGGTTTTTGTCTTATGATGGTATAAGTTTCATAACTTTAGTAGTTGAATATTTTTATAATTTGATTTTTAATTCAAAAAAATTTAATTTTGAAAAAGAAATGTAAGTTATTTTTTTATTAATTTATAGAACTGAATCTTTATTAAATTTAATTTTATTTTTTAATAATGTTCTTCAAAAATGTGAAATTTTCAAAACTACAAAAAATTGTCTCTTTGATAAATTTTATTTTAGTTTATTTAAACTTATGAATTTAGTAATTAATTTTTTTAAATTTTAGATTTCTGAATATAAAAAAGAATTTATAAACTATAATTTATTAAATGCATTTGTTGAACAAATTTCAATATTAAATTCAAAACAAAATGATTATTATAAAGAAATAAAATATAAATTAATTTTTTCTTTATTATGTCCGGATTTTTATGAAAAAAAATATAGTTTAAAAATACTTCAAATTTTAATTTCATTAAATGAAAAAAATATTAATTTATTTCATCATAAATATTTTTTAGAACAAATTTTAAAGTTTAAATTTGCTTTATATGATAGTCAATTAAAATTAGAATATTTAAAAATAATGAAAACGGTCTTAATTGATTTTCAACTTTCAGAAATTCAATATTTATTTAAAGATAATGTGGATTTATTTCAAGAATTAGAGATAGTTTTTGAAAACAAAAAAGAAGAAAATAATAATTTAAATAATAAGATTCCAATATATACTTTTTTTCAGATAAATTTCAATGAGAGTGTAATTTGTTTAAAACGAGATTTACTTCTTAAAAATCTTTCAATATTTTTTTACAATATTTATTTTACAGATAAATATTTTAATTTATTATATTTATCTTTTAATAATAACTATTATAAAAATAAGAAATTTTCAAATAATGAAACAGTTTTCAATAATGAAATTTATTTTTCTTTTCCAACAAAAATAAAAAATTTTTCAAACTGTAGTCTTTTTATTCCAAAAATATTTTTAACACCTTATTTAAAATTTTTTGAAACAGAAACATTGTCTATGTCTCATCCATATTTTACAATAAAAAAAATCAAAAAATTAAAACCTAAAATTTCACATTATTTTCCAATAAACAATAATGGATTATTATTTTATGGAAATAATTTTTATTATCCTAATGAAATAATCTTTTCAACAGATTGTGAATTAATAAATAATTTAAATACTATTTTTGGAAATTTAAAAATTACTGAAAGCTATTTAATATTTCAATCTAAAGATGATTTAACACAATATAATAATGATTTAGAATATATTCTTTCAACTGGAGAATCAGGTTTAACAAAAAGAGAAAAACAAATAATAATAAAATATCATGATATAGAAGAAATAATAAAAAGAAGATTTCTTTTTATTTATCAAGCTATAGAAATTTTTCTTTTGAATGGTAAAAGTTATTTTTTTAATTTATTGAAAATAGAAAAGTCAGATAATTTTATAGAAAAAATAAAAATAATTCAAAAAGAAAATTCATTAAATTTTAATATAATAGAAAATCCAAAAGAAAAAATAGTAAAAGACAAAATAAAAAAACAATGGGATCAAAGAGAAATAGATACCTTTCAATTTTTATTATATATAAATAAATATGCAGGAAGAAGTTATAATGATATAAATCAATATCCAATATTTCCATGGATAATATTAAAAATAGAATTAAAAGAAAATAAATATGAAAATACTTATAGAAATTTTTTATTTCCAATTTCAGTTCAAGAGAAAGAACAAAGAAAAATTGCTGAAAAAAATTTTTTACATTCTGAAGATGAAAGTCCAAATTTTCCTTTTCATTTTAGATTACATTATTCAAATGGTGCTTATGTCATATTATATTTATTAAGATTATCACCTTTTTCAGAAGCTCAAATAAAATTACAACATAATCAATTTGATGCTCCAGATAGACAATTTTCTTCTTTTGATGAATTAATTAAACTTTTATTAAAAAATAATGATAATAGAGAATTAATTCCAGATTTATTTTATTCATTTGAATATTTTTATAATTTAAATTATAATTATTTTGGTATTAGACTTTTTGATTATCAAATTGTAAATAATATTAAAATTCCTTATTCTTTTCATTCTCCTGCTGAATATGTTTATTATATGAGATATGTTCTTAATAGTGATATTATTAAAAATAATATTAATGAATGGATTGATAATATTTTTGGAGTAAATCAATATGAAAATAAACCTAAAGTTAAAAATTTTAATACTTTTAATCCATTATCTTATTCTCAAAATAGTAAATTTATGCAAATTTTTAATAATAAAGATATGGATGAACAAAAGAAAAGAAGATTAATTTTAGAAGAAAAAACTGTAATTTTATTATTTGGACAAACTCCTGAAAAAATTTTTAATGAAAGTACTAAATATATTATTAGAGATAATAATGAAGAAAAATCCTCTGATGATGTTTTAGATATATTTTCTGAATTTCATAAATTTAAAAAAAAAGTTAATATTAATAGTGAAAAAGAAGTAATAACTTTTTGGATTGTTAAAAAAGAAAATATTGAATATTTTTATTATCTTATAAAGGATAAATCAAAAAATGAAAAAAAATATTATATAAGTATTTGGCATTATATATCAGAGTTTAAACAACAAAAAATGATTAATATAAGTTCAATTAAATTATTTAGAAAAAGAATTGAAGAAAAAAAACAGAAAGAAATTAAAAGTTTTTATATATATAAGTTAAATCCAAAATATATAATGTTTGAAATTTTAAATTGTAAATATTTTTTTGTTGGTAGAAATGAAGATAATACTTTAAAAATTTATTCAAATTCAAAAAATAATATTGTTCTAAAAATAATTCAAACTGATTCTTTAATAACTTCTTTATTAAAAGTTAATGAACAGACTTTTATTTCTGGTCATTTAAATGGGAGAATATTAATATGGGAGATAAATGAACAATTAGATTTAAAAATAACAAGAGATTTATTTGCTCATTATAATAGTATGATTTGTTCAATTAATTATATTAAAAAACATAATATTATAATTACTTCTTCTGAAGATGGTAATTTATTTATTAGAAAATATTATGATTTTGAATTATTAAATATTATAAAGTTAAACAAAAATGAATTTGTAAAAGATATTTTATTTTCTGAATTTGATATGTTTTATTTATTAAAGTTTAATAAAATTAAAATGAAATTTAGTTTTGATATTTATTCAATTAATGGATTAAAAGTTTTCGGAAATAAATTTTTTTTATATATTGATAATTTTTCATGTATTAGTAATGGAAATATTATTTTTACTCTTTCTGATTTATATGATTTTTATTATTATTTATTATTTGATGAGCAAATTCAAATATATAAATTCGAAGACAGAAATGATTTTCTAAACGATAAAATATTAAAATGCATTTATTGTGAAGAAGAAAAATTAATTTATATATTATATGAAAATGGAGATTTTTTAAGAAAAGTTGAGGATAAATTAAGTAATATTTTATTACAAACAATAAGAGGAAATACAAATAACAAAAAATAAAAAAATAATTAATATTTTATTTAAATTGAAATCAAATTATAATATTAAAAGAATTATTTTTTTATTTTATTATTTAACAAAATTTTTTCCAAAAAACTTAAAATATCTGTTAAATTAAATTTTACTATAAAATAATTGATAATTGAAAATCAATTATTAGAAAGATTTAAATACAAATAAAATAAATATTACATCATTATTTAATCATTCAACTTTTTAAAAAAAATAAATTTCTTTTATTAATTTCATACAATAAATATATTTTAAAAAAATGGAATCAAAAGATGAGAAATTTGAGGATTGCCAAATTCTTCCAGAAGATTATCCAACATTTGATTTATTATTTAAATTAATAGTAATAGGTAATCCAGGTAAATTTAAATATAATTATAAATTAAAAAAATTGAAAAATAGGAGTAGGAAAATCTTGTTTATCAATAAAAGCAACAAAAAATATATTTCAAAATAATTATTTAGTAACAGTTGGATTTGAATTTTTTGGATTTACTTGTAAATTAAATAATAAAATAATAAGATTACAAATTTGGGATACTTGTGGACAAGAAATATATAGGTCACTTATTTCAAATTTTTATAAAAATAGTTCTTTAGCATTAATAGTTTATGCAATTAATGAGTAAAAAAATAAAAATTATATTTTAAATTTATAGTAAAAAAAGTTTTGAAGATATAGAAATTTGGATTAAAGAAATGAAAGAAAATTCAAATCCTGATATTAAAACATTTTTAATAGGAAATAAATTAGATTTAGAAAATGATAGACAAGTTCAAAAAGAAGAAGCTGAAAAATTAAAAAAAGATTATGGTTTTTCTTTATTTAAAGAAACTTCAGCAAAAAATGGAATGAATGTTAAAGAAATTTTTTTTGAAGCTGCTAAATTATTATATAATGAATATAATGATTATACAATTCAAAATGATGAAGATAATGATGAAAAAATTGTCCTTACAGATGATAGAGATAATCATGCTGGTTCTAAATGTTGTTAAAATAATAAATAAAATATATATTTTCATTATTTCTATTTTTTATTCTTTTATTATTATTATATTGATAAATGATGTTTTTCTTTTTTTTATTTTTTTTCTTAATTTTTATTAAAACAATAATTAAACTTTTTGTAGTTTTTTGATAATTTTAAAATTCCTTTATATTATTTATTTTTTGTTTTAATTAATAATTTTTATTTTAAAATATTTATAATTAATTAATTAAAAATAAATAAATTAAAAAAAATAATTATTAAAAAATTATTTTTTATAATAATATTTTTCAAACGGAAAATTGCCTAAAAAATCATTTATAGAATAAATAAAAAAACAAAAAGAAACAAAAATATAATTAAATAAGAATTCAAGAATTATCTTATCTTATGCCTATACAAAGATTCTCAAAAATTAATAAAATGAATTAAAAATAAAATTTCAAAAAGAAATATATAAATACAATTAATTTATTTATTTTTTTATCAACTACAACAAATACACAAATACAATAAAAAAAATAAATTTAAAATAATTCTTTCAAATAATAATTTAAAAGCAAGTATCCATATTGCATATTAATACAGAATGAGAGTAAATATCGAATTTATTTATAATTTCACTATTATTTTGTGTAAGCAGTTCAATAAATACAATATGAATATATTTTTTATAAAATATTAAGATGCTATTATTATCATCATAGCATTATTTATTATATTAATTTCTTTATTTTCTAAAAATATTTAATAACCCTCTTCTTCATTCAAAAAGATATCAAATAATTCATTATTATTATTGAATAATGAATTTGTTTGTAATTCAAAATTTTTTTTTTCATCCTTCTCACTTTTATTATTAAGTGAAGAAGGCTGATACGACAATTTATTTGTCGAAAAATCTTTGAAATTATTTATATCATTAATTTTACTTAAAGTACTTTCTTCAGAATAAAAATTATGACAATTTGATTGAAAAAAATCCTTTGAAAATATAGTATTATTATTTATATTCACACTATATTTTTTTTTAAGAGAAGAATAAAACCTATTTTTTATCATATCAGTAGTTCTATTTATAAAATAATGATTAATTTTGGCCCATTTTGGTCCAAATTTTTCATATAATTGAATAAGAAGATAATCTTCTTCAACTGAGAATTTTTTTTTATTTATATTAGGATTTAAAATATTTATATATCTATCTCGAATTTGTTTTCCATTTCTGGTTTGAATAATTTTACTAATTTTTGACCAAGATTTCCCATATTTTTCAATTAAACTTAAAATTAAATTATCTTCTTCTTTTTTCCAAGTTCCTTTATTTATTCCTGGTCTTATTCTTTTATATCTACTAAAGCATTGAAGAGGAGTTTTATTATGAAAATATGATGCGACTTCTTTCCATTTTTTACCATTATAATTTTAACTAAATTTATTAAATTTAAATCTTCTTCTTTTGTCCATTTTTTTTGATTTATCACTTTCTTTATATTGAATATTTTTCCTTTTTGTTGGCACTCCATTTTTAAATTATTATTTAGGAATATAAGAACAAATCTTTTTGTTTTTTTTGTTTATTTTTTTTTTTTTTCTTTTTTCACTTTCCTTCTTTTATCTTCTCTATTTTGGTATTTTTAATTTTTTTGGATTACATTGTTTTTATTTTGAAAAATTAATAAGATTTTTTAATTATTTCTATCATATTTTGTGGATCATTCATAAATAAAATTTAATTTTTTTTTCTTTGTGATTTGTAAAAGAAATGTAAACGGTCAATAGGAAAATTGAGAGTTTTTTTATTAATTTTATAAAAAAAATTTAATTATTAACCTAATTTTTAATAAAATTAATATTTAAGCTCAATAATTAAAATACTAAATTATTATATCAATAAAATATAAAATATATATTATCATTCTTGTTTTTAATTTTTTAAATTTCTTTAAAAGGAAAAAGAAAAACAAAAAAAACTGAAAATCAATTTATTTTATTTAAATTAATGAATAAAAATAAAACAAAAATATTTTAATAGAATTTATAATGGGAGTCTGTTATATAAATAAAAAAAATAAAAATCAAAACCAAAAAGGAAATACAAATAGTAAAAAGAATAAAAATAATAATCATATTCAAAAAGAGCGTGTAGATACAGAAAAAACATTAGAATCAAAAAAAGTAAATGATAAAGAAAAACAAAAAATATTAATAGATTCTCAAATATATGAAGATTCAATAATGGAAAAATATAAAAGTATTGAATTAAAAAAAGAAAATTTATTAGTAAATTTTGATGAAGAAAACAATATTTTTTTAATACAATTTCCTGCTTCAATTGGAGAAGAAGAATTACCAATTTTTGTTATAGAAAATGAAGAAATAGAAATATCTATTAATGATGATTATGATAATAGAAGATCTTTTATAAATGATAAAAAAATAACTTATAAAGGAGATAAAGAACTTCTTTATAAAAGTAAAAAATTAGGTTGTATATTTTGTAGAATTTCTTCAAATTCAAATAAATATGAAATTAACAAATCTAAAATATCATTTAAAGCAAATTCTTCAGGAAGTTTAATTTTATCATGTAATTTAGATTTAGATAATATTTCATATTATAATTTAAAGGGTTGTGTTAATTTGAAAATAAAAGGAGGTAAAAAAACAAATTATAATGAATTATCTCATTTATGTGGTTATAAAATATCAAATTTTTCTTCAGGAAATTTACTAAATGAAAATGAAGAACAAATACTTAGATATATAAATATGTTAAGAGTATCACCTCAAAAATTTTGTAATGATTATTTATATTATATATTTGGAAAAGAAGAAATAATAAAAATTTTAAAAGAATGTACAAGTTTAAATGAAATATATTTAAATGAAAATTTAACAAAAGTAGCTCAAAATCATAATAAAGATTTATGTGATAATGGAACAATAGGACATATTGGATCTAATAAATCAAATATAAAAGATAGAATTGCAACTTTTGCTCCAAATATAAATTATTTCGGAGAAAATCTTTATTCAGGAGTTGAAAATCCACTTTTAATTGTTATTAATATGATTCTTGATAAATATGATATTGAAGAAAAAAATAGAAATAATATATTAAATCCTAACTTTGATCATGTTGGAATTTCACTTATGGAACATTCAATTTATCAATTTTCTTGTGTTATTGATTTTGTAAAAAGTGATTTATAATAAAATAATTTTATATATATAGGTAATATACAATTTTATTATTTAAATAATATTTTTTTTTTTCTAATATTTGAAATATGAAAAAAAGTAAAAATTAAAAATGGAAAATTGTAGTGAAAATGAAATATTAAAAATAAAGGAAGAAACAATAAATAATTATCATTGTTATTATTCATATTTTAATCAATCAAATATATCAAAAATAATATATTGGCCAGGAAGTATGAATTTTATAGAAACAATACAACTTTTATCAAAATTAACATCAAAAAAAGACTATATGATAATAGCTTTTGAAGTAAATAATTGGAATAAAGAATTAAGTCCTTGGTTTCAAAAATCAATTTTTTCAAAAAAAGAAGATTTTGAAGGAAATGGAAAAGAAACTTTAAATTTTATAATAAATACATTAATTCCATATTTTGAAAATAAATATCCACAAATAAAAAATATAAATAAATTTATAGGAGGATATTCACTTTCAGGTTTATTTTCATTATGGGTTTTTTATTCTATAAATTTATTTATTGGAGTTGCTGCAATGAGTCCTTCTCTTTGGTTTGAAAATTGGGATAAATTTATAGAAAATAAAAAAGTTAATGAAAATAGTTTTATTTATTTAAGTTTAGGAGATAAAGAAGAAAAAACTAAAAATAAATATATGAAGATTGTTGGTGATAGAGTTAGAAAACAATATGATATTTTTAAAAATTATTGTAATATTAAAAATTGTTTTTATGAAATTAATAAAGGAGGTCATTTTAATGATTCTGAATTAAGAGTTGCAAAAGGTTTTTTTTGGTTAATTGAAAATTCATAAACTTTTTTATAAAATATTAAAATATATAAATTTATATAATGAAATAATGGGAAATTACTAAACAAATTTGTTTAGACATTATAGAAAAATATAAAATGAAAAAATGAAATATTTCTTTAAAATATTTTTTTTAAATTTTTTTATTTAATATTAGAAATTAAATCTCAACAGAAACTTTATCAATAGGACACATTCCATTATCTTTTAACCAAGGATCAACACATTTTTTGTGAAAAATATGTAAACAAGATAATCTTCTTAAAACATCTCCATTTTTAAATTTTTCTAAACAAAAAGTACATTCATTATTTGAATAATGATTTTTATTTTTATATTCTTCTGTTCCTAATTGATTAATTTGACTTTGTGTCATTTGTTTTTTAACATTAATTTTTGGTTTTGGAGGAATTACTTTTATTCTATTTGATTCGTCAAATTCTTCTTGAAGATATTTTGCTAAAATACTATCACTCGAAACATCTTCATTTATTCCTATATTTTTATTATCTTGATTATTTTGATTATTTCTATTATTTTGATTATTTCTATTATTTTGATTATTTCTATTATTTTGATTATTTTGATAACTATTTATTCTAATTCCACTTATATTATTTGAACTTTGATTATAAATTTCTATTATTTTCTTATATGATTCTATTTCATTTTTTAATGATGCTATTTCTTCATCTTTTTTTTTTATTATTTTATTGAGTTTTATATTCTCTTCTTCAAGTGATATTATTTTACGTTGATTAGCTAATATATTGTCACTCATTTTTTATTTATAATATTATTTACTATTTATTAAAAATTATTTATCTATTTTCTTTTTCAAAAATAAAATAAAATCAATGGAAAATTCTGATAATACTTATTTATTTTTAAATGGAGGAAATTATTTACAGAAAGAAAAACAAATTACAACTTTAACAGAAATCAATAATCAACTTTTAAAAAAAATTGATGATTTATCCAAAAAAATTCAAGAAAAAGATTATCAAATTTTATCATTAAAGACAGATATTGCTTCTTTAGATTCAGATAAAAAATCTTTAAATTCAAAAATTATAAAACAGAATCAAATAATTGACCAATTAAAAAAAGATTTAAAACATTTTAATAATGATTTTAATAATAATGAAATTAACTCTAATTTCAATGGAAATTATAATAATATAACTTATAAACAATTAAATAACGAATTAATAAATTTAAAAAGTGAATTATATGAAAAAAACAAAAAAATATTTGAATATCAAAAAACTCTTTTAGAACTTAAAAAAGATAATAAAAATATTATTTCAAATTCAGAACAATATTCTCAAAATATAGAAGAAATATTATCAAATTTAAAAATTGAATGTTCAAATGAAATTGAAAAAAGAGATAATTATATAAATGAATTAAATATAAAATTGTCAAATTATGATAAAGATTATAATAATTTTATTAAATTTATTATTGTTCAATTTTCAAAACTTGGTGACTTAATAGAAAAAAATGATATTTATAATTTAACTAATTATTCCTTTGAGAAAGAAAAAATAAAAAAAGAAAATTTAGATAATTATCCAAAATATGAATTAATAATAAAGAATTTTAAAAACTTAATAAAAAGAATATATGAAATGAGACAAAATGACAATGAAGAATTAAAAAATTCCAAAGAATTAATAAAAACAGAAAGAGAAAAAAATATAAAATTAGAAAAAGAATTAGAAGTAGAAAAAACAGAAAGATTAACAGAGAGAAATGATATTATAGGAATGGATGAAATAATAAAAGAAAATTCAAGTGAAATTCAAAGATTAAATAATACTATAACAAATATAATAAATAAAACAGATGAATTGGAAAATGAAAATAATTTCCTTTTAAATCAATTAAATCAATTTAAACATAAAATTAATAATTTATTAGATGAAACTTTTAATATATTATTTAATTTTATAAATAGTAATTATTTCAAAAATGAAAATTTAGATTTTCCTTTTTATTCATTACCTAGTTTTTCTTATAATAATGAACCAGAATTAAAATTACAAAATATAAATGAATCATTAGAAATATTTTTAAGATATATTAAAAATAATATTTTAGATTTAAATGTAATAAAACAAAATTTAAATTACTCAAATAATCCAAATAAAACTTTAAATGAAATAAATAATTTTAAAAATCCTATTAATATCTCAAATTTAAATGAAGATAATAATAATATAGATAAAAATATGGAGAATAAAATTCTTAAAATATCACAATTATTATTAAAAAATAATAAATGTTTAGCAAAAAGTCAAATTGAAAATAATCATTTAATACAAAAAAATCGAGATCTTCAATTAAAATTAATTAATGATTTAGATTTAAATAATTTTTCTTCAATAACTTATGATAAATATGATGATAAAAAATTAATGAATTTAAAAAGTGAAATTAAACTTAAAGATTTTCAAATTCAATCTTTAGAAAAATTAATAAAACAAATAAACCAAATTAATCAAAATAATAATATTGAACCTTTTATTGGACAAAATATTTCAAATAGAAAAAAAAATGAAAATAAAGGAAGGAAAAAGTCTTTTGTTAAAAATGATAGAAATGAAAGAGAATTAAATAATTTATTAAAAAAACTAAATAATGATATTGATATAAATAATAGTTATGTTGAAAATAGTATTTCTGAAAGTATTATTAGTAAAGAAAATAATATCAAAAATAATAATATGTTTTAAAATAAAAAAATATAAATAAAGAGTAAAGTAAATCTTTTTTTTAATATTAAATCCAAATTATAAACAAATTTTAAACATTTAAAAACTTATTAATTATTTTTTGATAAAAAATAAAAAAAATGGAAAATAAATCAAATGATTTTTCTTATTCTAATATTGATGATAAAATATTAACTTCAAAATATAAATCTTTTTCCCAAACAAAAAATACATTTCCAATATCTATAAAAATTCAAAAAAATTCCCAAAAAAATTTAGATAGTTTTGATTTATCAAACTCTTATAAAATAATTCAAAATAATAATTCAAATTTAAAAGAAGATTTTAATTATCATAAATCAAATTCAAATATTTCAGCTTCAAATCTTGATTTACTTAAAAAAAATGAGGGATTTTATATTAAAATGAGATTAGGAGAAACAAAAGATAAAATGAATATTTTAAAAAAAAATTTAAATAGAAAAATAAATGATATTACAACTTTACAAGATGAAATTAAAAAATTAAAAATTCAAAAAGAAATTAAAAAAAACGAATTAGAAAATTTATTATCAAATAAAGAATCATTTGAAGAAATGTTTAGATCTTTAATATCTGAAAATTGGGATCAAAGTAGTCAAAGAAATAATTATAATAAAATAAAAATAGATATGAATGATATTATTAATTGTTCTAAAGAAAAATTAACAGAACAATTTAAATTTCTTTTTGAACAATTAAATATTTCATATGATGAAAATAATTTAAAAGAAATTTCGCAAGAAATAGAAAAAAATATTTTAGGTTTAAAAAATGATAAAAAATTAACAGAAGAAGAAAAAATAAATACTTTTTTCTTAGAAATGTATCAAAAAATAAATTATAAAACTGAAAATATAATTCCTGATATTCAACTTCAACTTCTATTAAAATATTCAATCAAACTTATTTCTTTAGATAATAGAATTCAAAATAATTACTTATTTATCAATAAAATATATAAAGATAAAAAAAAAGAAGCAAAAGATAGAATATCAGAATTATCAAATTCAAAACAATTAATAAATGAAAAAATAGAAGAATCAAGAGATAATATTTCAAAATTAGAAAATAAAATGCATTTATATGGCCAATTTTCAAGAAATAAAAGTTCATTAAATCAATTTAAAAAAAATTTTTTATCAAAAGAAAGTAAAACAGACTATGGAAGATTTATTAATAAAAATAATTTTAAATTAAATAAAGGTTCAACAAGAGAGAATATATATTTAAATTATAATAATTATAAAAGAAAAGCAATTGAAAAACATTTAAAGTTAAAATCTTCACCAAGAAAAATAAATCATTTAACTAATAAATTAACATCAGATGAAAATGAATTAAATGAGTCTCAAATATATATTATTAAAACTCAAATAAGTCCAAAATCAACAAATCGTTCTATAAAAATCCCAATTTCAAATTATAATTATAATAAATCAATAATACAACAAACATTTTGTTATTTTAAATTTATTAACAAAAATTCTATAAAATTTAATCCATTAAATAATTTTGATATATCTCCAGAAAGTTTAGGTTATTATAAAGGTTTTATATCGATAGATTTTACAAAAAAATGTTTATCTTTTGTTACAATGGATAATAATATTCAAAATTTAATTATTAATCAAAATAATAAAAACTTACAAATTCAATTAAATAACATTTCAAATATTTTCTTAGATAATATAATGAGAGATATTATTAAAATTTATATAAAATCTTTACAATTTTATCAAAAATGTGAAATTAATAATTGTTATGGTTTAGAGGATAATTTTAGTTTAAATAAATTGATTCATTTAAAAGAATTTAATAATATTAATTTAGATACAAACCAAAAAATTAAAGCAACACAAAATAAATATTTTCCATTTTTAATTTCTCTTTATGATATAGAAGATAAATTTGAAATTATTTTTATTGATTATTGTGAATTTAAAAATTGGTATAAGGGTATTGAAATTATTGTAAAAAATAATAAAAAAAAATTAATTAAAAATGAAGATGAAATTATTATACAAAAATTACATAATTCAAAAAAAAATAATAGTTTTTCTTATAAATATTACAATAATCTTTTTATATAATTATATTCAAGAATTATTTAAATAAACTTTTTTTAAATATGATTATAAAATTATTTATTTAATATTTTTATCTCGAATAGCATTATATAAAATTGAATTAATCATTCCATATTCAGTAAATTCATCTAAAATAATTTTATAATCAATTCCATTATCTCTACAAATTATTTTTATTTCATTAATACATTTTAAAATTATATCTTTTTTTTCTTGATTATAAATATTTCCAAGAAATCTATAAATATTATTCCAATCAATTTCATTTTTTAATTTAAATAAATCAACATTATTTAAAAGGGTTTGAGAAAATAAATTATAATTTTTTATTATAAAATTTTCATTTTCAGATAAATTAAAATTTCTTATAAAAAAACATATCATTTTTATATCTTCTGTTAATTTATTTAAAATAAAATCTCCAAAAATTTTAATTTTTTCATTCATTTCATTAATTGAAAGGTTAATTAAAATAAAAATAAATTCACTAATCCATTCATAAAAATAATTTCCAAATAAATTTTTTTGAAATATGATTTCACATAAAAATATTAAAATTTCTTCTTTAGAATTTTCATCTTCATTTTTTAAAATATCGAACATATAATAAGAAATTGTTTCAAATAAACTTTCAAAAATTTGTTTTTCAAATTTTAAAAGGCGCCTTAAATAATTTATTGATTTTTTAATATTTAAATAATCTTTAAATTTAATTGTTTTATAAATAAATTGACAAATTGGAATATAATCAATTCCTTCTTTAAATTGTTCTAATTGATTATTTGATTCTCTTAAATATTCTAATATATTTACTTCAGTTAGTTGACTCATTATTTTTTTATTTAATTTCAACAATAAAAAATAATAAATTAATATTTTTTATTTATTTTAAATTTATTTTTTATTTTTTATTTGAGATAATTCTTTATCTATATTATTAAACATATTTTTTGTATGAAAATCTATTTCATCAGTTATTTCTTTTTTTACTTCTGGAATTCTTTGTTGAAGGAAAGCTTTAGCTTCTCTTGTTTCTTCATCTTCTTCTTTTTTATTATTATTTTGTTTTAAATTTTTTGTGTAATTATTACTTTTAAAATTTATTAAAAATTCTTTAAATTGATTTATTCTTCTTTCTTCTTCTAATTTATCCATTATTTAATTATAATTTAAAAAACTTTAAAAAATATCAAAAAAATAAATTTTTTAAAATTACTAATTAATGAATAAAAAATTAATCATCTTCATCATCTAATAATCCTTCAGTAAAAGAATTATTATTATTATTAGATTTAATAAATAATTTATCTATAAAGAAAGCCAAATATTGTCCTATACAAATCATACCAATATATATTAAAGTTCTTGGCATATAAGCATAACAAATTAAAATACAAGATCCAGGAAAAATTCCACTGATTCCAATTCCAGCTCCATAAGTAATTGCACCAATAAATAAATAAACATCAATATTTTTTCTTTTTACTAATTTAAATTGAGTATTTAAAATCAGAGGTTTCTCTCTTAATTTAAGTATTAATTGATAAAGAAATAAATTTATAATTGTTGCTGTAATTATTCCAATTAACATTTCATATTTCCATTTTTTATTAAATATTAAAAATGATTGGAAAACGTCATGTCTTTTACTTAAATTTAATAATAATTCTCCATAACAAAAACAAATACCGGAAATAAAATAAATAAATGGATTTAAAAATTCTTTAAATGTATTTGTAACAATATAATAAATTCCAATAATAATTTCAAGTGAAAAACTACAATAAAAAAAAACATAATTAACATTATCATTAAACCATTGATCAATTTTAGGATCAAGATTATTATCATAAATAAGGAATTCATATTTATTTTTTAAATGAGAAAAAATAAAAGAAGAAATTAACATAACAATAACAATAATTAAAGATCTTAAATTTAAAGAACCAATTCCATTTAAACAATGCATTGATAAACATCCTTTTGTCATTTTTGAACCAAATCCTATTAAAAATCCACAAAGAATATAACCTGTAAGGGATAAATCAAAAGGATATAAAATTCTTGTTTCATAGAAATAATACCATTTTTTATAAAATAAATAAAATAATGAAGATAAAAAAATCATTCCAAAAAAAAATGATATATTTGCTAATGGTTCTTTAAATTTTATTGTTTTAAATAATGTACTTGTTATACTTGTTGGTTTTCCTATTAATAATAAATTTAAAGAGGATATTATTGAAATTATTCCTCCTCCTACAATTTTTGTTTTTATGTCATTGTCAAATATCATTTTTTTTATTAAATGTTTTTTTTTTTAGATATTTAAAAAAATAGATTTTATGAGTCTTTGTATTTTTGTATTTTTTGTATTTTTTTAATTATTAAATTAATTATTTTTATTTCTTGAAGAAAAAAAAATTAATTATTATATTGATCATATATAAGAATATTATTTTTCTTTGATTTTTTAATTTAAAAAATCCGCCATTAATGTTAAAATTTAATTTAAAAAAAATTCTTTGCTTTTATATTTCTTTGAAAATTGTTTATTCAAATATAATTCAAGAAATTTCAAATTTAAATTATAAAGAAGAAAATATATCAGGTTTATGTAATTATTCTATTAATGTTGAAAATAATTTTATAAAAAATAAAGAAAAAAAAACAAAAATTTTAATTGAGTTTTGTACTGATTCTTCCTTTTTAGAAAATGGATTTTATTTTTATTTAAATAATAGTGTAAATTCAAAACTTTCAAAATATGAATTAATTTCAAATTTTAATATAAGTTCTAATAAAAAAATACATTCATTTAATTTTCTCAGTTCAATTTTTTATAGTTTTGATAATTCAAAAAATAAAATAAAATTATCTTGTTTATCAAATCCATATTTTATTCTTAATGATAATAATGAATTTTCTTTAATAATGCCTGAATGTAGAAATTTTTTCCATAAAAATAAAGGAAAAATAATATATTTACAAATTTCAATTTTTGAATTTCCATTAATTCAAAGAGCTTCTATATACAATTTAATTGTTGATTTATCTAATTTTGAAGATAAAAAGTTTCTTTTAAGTTTCCCTTTTTCAATTATTAAAATATTTGAAAAGAATGATATATCAATTATCTTTGGAGAAACAAATTTTGGTTTTCTAAATTATTTAATTACATTAAATTTAGAAAATGTTAATTATGAAAATTTAAAAGAAATAGAAATTCAAATTGAAGTTTCTTCAATTAATAATGAAAAAGAAAAAAATCCAATTGAATATTTTACTTCAAATACAAAAGTAAATTATGAAAATAAATATATTAGAGAAATCTTTTGTAAAAATTCAAAATTACATTTTCAAATTAAAGAAATAAATTCAAACATATTAAAATTTAAAATTGAAAATGTAACTATTAAAAATAAAAGTAAAATCAAAGTTTTCACAATTAATATATTATCAAATAAATTTAAAATAGCAACATCTAAAAAGGAATTAAAAAATCAAAATTTAAATGAAATAAAAGAAGATATTAAAAAAAATCAATTAATTCATTTTTCAAAAAAATTAGAAATAACTTTAGATGCAAAATTTGAATATGAAAATTATTATGATTTTACTGAAACAAAATTAACAATTAAATCCCAAGATATTAAATTAAAAGAAAATAGTATAATTTTATTAAATATTTCTAAAAATATTGCATTAGATTATAAATTAAATGGATTATGTAGTG
This sequence comes from Isotricha sp. YL-2021b, assembly GCA_023805745.1. Lineage (NCBI taxonomy): Eukaryota > Ciliophora > Litostomatea > Vestibuliferida > Isotrichidae > Isotricha > Isotricha sp. YL-2021b. Next base: position 53,440 of record JAJJKW010001497.1, on the reverse strand, counting down.
AAAAAAACAAAGAAAATTATATTTGTAATTTTATTCCTTCAGATGAATTTTATGAATTTAATGTTATTGAAATAACAAATGTTATTAATAGAACAATTAATATAAATGAAGAAATTGAATTTTATATTAGATTTGTTGTTTTAGATAAATATTTAGGTATTTCAGAAATATTTATTATTATTCAAATTGCTGATAATAATAAAAACATTTATATTGAAACAGATACATTTGTAACTTGGTTTGAAATAAATTTAGCTGATTTTTTTACTGTTAACATTACTACAGAAAATACTTTTGTTCCAACAATATATAAAATAAAATCAAAAACAAATTTTTTAAAATTAAATCTTAATGGTTTTTTATATTATAATTTTTCAGAAACTTTACCAGTAACAAAAGAAGAAGATATAATATTAAAATTCTTTGTAAATGATATTCAATGTTTTAATTTTAATTATGATTTGAATTTAAAACAATATTCACTTTTAATAAGCAATTTTTCAAATTGTTTTGCAAAAAAAAGTGTATTATCAAAAGAAATAACATTTTATATTGAAATTCATAATTTAATGTCTCCGAGAACTATAGAAAACAATAATTTTGAATATTTTCATTTAAATGAAAAAGGATATGTATTAGAATTTGCAAAAGATATAATAAAAGCTGAATATACAAGAATAGCAAATAATGTAAAGTTAATATATGAAACAAATAATACATATGATATAAGTACTTATGAATTTATTTTTACAAATGATAATTATTTAATTGAAGGAGATATTTTAATTATAAAATCTGATTATAAATTTTATTTTAATGAAACAGATGGAGTACCTATAACAGAATGTTTAAATGAAAATTTTGAAATTTTTAAAAATTATGAATTTAGGACAAATGAACATTCATATAATTTATATTTTAAAGTAAAAACTCAAAATCAATATAAGAAAGAAATAAATTTGACTTTAAAAAATTGTCAAAATCCTCATTCAAGAGATTCAGTATATTTTAAATTACAAATTTATGAAAGTTCAGGAAGATCTTTAGTATTAGATTCAAAATTAAATTTAATAATTAAAATGGATACATATTATTATTTTAATGAATTCAAAGCAACAATGCCGAATAATAAATCTATACAATATGAATTTAGTCCTCAAAAATTGATTGAAAGTGAAGATATGATTCAATTATATTATAATCCTTATACATTTAAAGTAAAATCTTGTAGAATAGTAAATATTACTGGTTTAACAGTAGATTATGGATGTTATCATTATAAAGATAATTATACAGTTATTTATCCTTTTATATATAATTTATTAGAAAAAGATGTTTATAATTATATGAATATAACTTCTTTTATTTTTTCTGAAGTTTATTTTAAACATACTGTTGAAGAATATTATCAAGATTATTATTTTGATTTACTTATTATTGATTCTTTTAGAAGAATAAAAGAAAATACAACTTTTAAACTTACAATAAATTTTGATTGTTATTATTCTTGTGAAACTTGTAATGAAAAAAAATTTTGTTTAACTTGTAGTGAGAATTTTCCTTATTTAATAAAAGATTTAGGAGTTTGTTTAAAAAAATGTCCTAAAGGTTATACTTTAAATACTAAAGATAATACTTGTTATAGATGTAATCCTTTTTTAAATTGTGAAGAATGTGATAAAGATAATATTAATATTTGTACAAAATGTCAGAGTGATTTTCCTTATTTAATTAATGATTCTTGTTTTTCTTATTGTCCTGATAATTTTGTTGGTGTAAATAATAAATGTGTTAATATTGATGAATATGTAGAAATTTTAAAAGAACAAATTGAAGAAGAAAAAATTAAAAGACAAAAAGAAATAGAAGAAAATAAAGAAAAAGAGATTAAAAATGATAATATTATAAATAAATATAGTTTTGTTAGGGAAAATTTAGAATTATTTAGAATTGATTATAATTATTATTTTCCTTTTGATTATTTTTTTATTCCTATAATTATTTTAGGAATTATTGTTGTAAATCAATTTTTCTTTTGGAAAAAAGGATATCAATTTAATTATTGTGGATATATATTATTGGAATTAAGTGTTTTATTTAAATTCAATTTATATTTAATTTACCCATATTCTTTCATTTCTGGAGAAAAATTACTATTCAATAGTTTTTCTATTATGCTTACAACTCAATATATTTTAAATTCTTCTTTTTTATATATTTATACTTTTATCTTTGAAATCAAAATTGATCTTATTTTTTCAATAATATGTATTTTTATTGATTATAAATTCATTAAAATTAATTACAGAAACAAAGAGAATAAAAAATTAAGTTCATTACCAAAAAGTTTATTTTATTTTATTTATGCAATTTATATTATTGATATGCTCCTAATTCATATTTATTCAATTATTATTGGAATATATATAATTTTTTCATACAAAGATATAAAAATATTATACAGTCTAATCCAATATTCAATTTTAATTTCAATATTTATTTTATTCTTTTTTATTTTAGATAAAGTTTTTCCAAAAACAAATATAATTGAAACAAAAATAATTGAGAATAATAATATTATTGATAATAATAAATTTGAAGAAAAGAATGAAGTTAAAAGTGTAAATAATGAGATTTTAATTATACGTTCTTCACAATGTCCTTCCACTGAAAGAAGTAAACAAGAATTAAATTGTCAACATAATAATTTCGTATATATAACTAATTTTCAGCCTATTAATTAATTAATAATTTTTTTCCTTTAATATTATTATAAAAAAAATATTTTCTTTTGAATTTTTAAAAAATTTTTATTAAAAATTTAAAATGTCTTTAGGCAATCAAATACTTGTCAATGGAATTTTTACAGATTTTTCTAAAAATTTACTTTCTTTAGCAACAAATAAAGGTTTCCAAATTTATTCAATTAATTCTTTTTTTAAATTAAATGATTTTTCAAGTGAAAAATTAGGAGAATTAAAAATAGCAATTCCATTATATTTATCAAGAATTGTTTTAATTGTTGGAAAAAATCCTGATTCAAATGTAACAGACTCTCAATTTATTTTATATGATGAAAAAAAAAAAAATCATATTTGTATTGTGACTTTTCAAGAAAAAATATTTTCTGCAAAAATTATTATTGAAGGTATTTTTATTTCTTTTATTGATAAAATTAAAATTTTTGATTTAAAACAATTAAATAATATTTATAATATCAATGATATATTTGAAAGTAAAATTAATCTATCTATTGATAATTCAAATTTATTTCTATCTGAAATTAGTTATACAAAAAGAAATATTCTAAAAATTTATAATATGAATTTTTTAAAAGAAAATGATGAATTAAAAATTAATAATTCTTTTGAAATTGAAGTTCCTTGTAAAATATTATATAAAATATCTATTGATAAAAAAGGAAAAAATGTTTGTGTAATTTCAAAGGACAATAATAGTATTTATATCTATAATATTAAAGAAAAATCATTATATTTTCACCTTCAAATTGAAAATACAAATTTAAAAATCCAAAATATGGAATTCTTCAAAGATTTTATTTGCTTTTTTTATACTAATAATATAATAGAAATATTTAATTTAAAAGAAAACAATATTAATACAAATTCAATTAAATATTATGCTAAATATAAATATAATTACTCTTATTTTGATGAACTAATAGATGAAAATTACGGAAAAAATGTAAATAAATTTATTATTCATTTCACACAAAAAAATGAATTTACTATAATTGATACTCATGGGATTTGTCAAAAAATAAAATTTAATTTAAAAGAAAGAGAGAAAATTTGGTGTATTAGAGAAATTCATTTTATTAAATAAAGAATATTTATTTTATATTTTTATTTAATTTTAATTTATAAAATATTATATATAAAAAAATTCTATTTATATAAAATATAATTAAATATTTAAGATATTTTATATATTTTTAATTATTTTTAATTTTATTTTATATTTTTTTTGAAAATTTAAAGTTTGGATTCTATAATTATTATAATAAAAATGGAACAAAACACTATAAATACTAAAAATACACAAACTGAAAATGTATTCAATATTTTTATTTAATATATAGAAAGAAAAAAAAGAAGAAGATTCTCAATTTATAATTAAAGAAGAATTTAGTAAAATATAATATTTAATTTAATTTAGATGAAAATAATAACTTTTTAAATCAAGAACAATTTGAAGAAAACAATGAACAAAATTATAATCAAATTATGAATAAAGAAAAAAGTGGAAATATTATAAGAATGTTTGATTTTAATATTTCAAAATTAAATAAATATATTGATTTAGAAAACAAAAATTTAGAGGCATATTCTCCATTAAAAAATAATTCTATAAAAAAAAAACCTTTAGAAGAATTAACTAAAAATATTTTAACTTTAGAAAAAAATATTCAAAAATATTTTAATAAACCTATTATACAATATATTTCACAAAAAAGAAAAAGACTAAAAAAAATTCATTTTAACAAAAATAACCATCAAATTAAAAAAAAACCTTAAAACAAAAAAAATAAGAAATACTATCTATATATTTTAATAAAATAATTTATGAATTAATTTTCTTCTCTTCTTTACCTTTAAAATTAAAAAATAAAAATAAATTATATTCACAAAAAAATTAATTTGAGAAATGAATTTAAAACAAAAAAAATAAATTTTTTTATGTCCCTAAACAAGAAAAATCTTCGTTTAAAAAATATGATATTTACATCACAATTATCAAAACAAAAAACTAATGTGCCGAATGTCATATCTATTACAACAACAAATATTCAAACAAGTTCAATAAATATATCAGATTACTTAAATAAACAAAATAAATTATTAAATAAATTATATAATAGTTATACTTCAAATAAAAAATTTAAATCTGGAAATTCAAAAAAATCAAATAGTGTAAAAAAAGAAATAAATAAAAATATAATTTCATTAGGTTCTTCTCCTTTAATTACTAGTTATTCAAAATTTACTTCAAATTTAAATTCAAAAAGAAATTCTTATAGTCATAATTCTTCTATGAAAAATTATTCTAAAAAAACATCTTCTGTTGATAAAACTATTATTAAAAAAAGAAATATAAATGAACTTATCAATTCTAAGACTTCTTCTTCTACTAATTTATTTAATAAAAAAATTTTAGATAGTTCGGAAAAAAAAAATAAATTTAAATCAATGCTTAGAAAAGAAAGCACAAAAAAATATAAAAAAAGAAATATATTTTCTCATAGAAATAATATTTCTTCTGAAGATTTTTCATCTTCAACAAGTAATATTAATATTTATTATAATGATTTTTTTAAACGTATAAAAAATAAAAACAATAATTATATTAATAAAGAAATAAAAAGTAATTCAATGAAAAAAAATTATAATCATTTAAAAAGTGAAAAAAGTCTTCAATTATTAACAAAAATTTCTACTTCTCAAAGTACTTTAAATAAAATAAAACAGAACTCAAATATGAGTAATAATAATAATAATAATATTGAAGATACTGTTAATATTAACAATATTGAAAATCCTGAAGAATTACATTTTTATTTTGTTTTTATCTTACAAAATAGAAAAAATATTGAAAAAAAATTTGAAAACATAACCAAAAATTAATTTATATAAATAATTAAATAATAAATATAGTTTTATTTTTTTGATTTAAAATTTTAAAAAAATATTTTATATATATAATAATGATAGAAAATGAAATTAATAATGATTCAGAAAATGAAATTGAAAATGACTTTAATAATGAAAATATAAGTAATATGATAATTTCAAATGAAAATGAAGTAGAAAATATTTTTAATGAAGAATTATATACTACAAGTTCAAGAGATAATAATAATAAAATTTTAAATACAAGTGGTTTTTCTTTATTAAAAGAATTAGAAGATAAATGGGATTCAATTGAAAAAAGAAAAAGTGTGAATGGAAATAAAAATTTTCAAAATACTATTTTAAAACAAGAAAGAAAAAATGAAAATTTTATAAAATTGAAAAAAGAAATCTCGAAATTAAAAAGTGGTTTTTTAGATAAAGTTCAGAAATTAAGAGAAAATTATAATGATAAAAATGAAGAATTTGAACAATTTGTTTTTAATAAAATTTCAGAAATGGAAAAATATAAAATTAAAAGTGAAGAAATTAATAAAAAAATTCAACAAAGAGAAATAGAAAAATTAAATGAAAATAATAATAAAAATTATAATAACTATAATAATTATAATCCAAATGAAAAAACTATAAAACCAAATAAAAAAAGAAGAGAAAATCAATTAAAAAAAAATAAATCATTTTTACATGATGAAATCTATAATTATGATAAAACAAAAATACCTTTAAAATATAGGGGAAATTTATTTACTTGTAAAGGAATAACTGAAGTTGAAGGTTTAGTTTATGAAACTCCTGATAATTTAGATAATAATAATAAAATTAAAATTTATAATCCAGTTTCAGATACTTTAAAAGATAAAATGAAAAATGTTTATGATGATATTTTAAAACCAACTTATATCCCTGATTATATTTTTAATAATATTAATAATAATTTTGAATCTTCAAGAGATAACAATAATATAAATGAAAATAATCCAAATTTCAAAAATAATAAAATAAATAATATAAATAATAATAATATGAATATTCAAAATAATAATAATAATAAAAATTATCCTATAAATAATCAAAATACTTCTTTAGTCAATTATAGTATAAATTCAAATTATGCAAGTGAAGCAAATATTAATTCAAAAACTTTGTATTCTTTAGAAAAAAATTTTGATGAAATTTTAAATTCAATAAATCCAAGTATGAATCAAATAAATAAAGGAAAAAATATTTTGGGGACTTATTTTAAAAATGATAATATTATTGAACCAATTAATTCAAAAAAAACGAATACTGAAATAAAAGAAGAAAATAATCCAGAATTAGATAAATATTTTGAAGATTTATCAATTCAAGCAGGTTATAAACTTCCAAATTCTAAAAAAAACAATAATAATAAAAATAATGAAAATAATCAAATCGAAGATATATATTTTATCAAAGAAGATATTAAAGATAAAAAATTTTATAGAAAAATGGAAGAAAATGTTAAATTATTAAATCAATTAGCAAAAGTCGATTCAACTTCAAATCATTTTCAAGAAAGAATTAAAAATTTAAATAATAATAATAATAATTCATATAATATTAATGAATACTCAAAATTGAATAAATCATATATTAGAAGTCATAATATGTCTCTTAATTCATCACAAAACATAAATAACTCTAATTATAGTTTCATGAATAATAATAAAGTTTATTCAAAGAATAGATTTGAAGATATTTTATCAAAAATGTATAAGACAAATGCTTTAAAAATACATAAAATTATTCAAAATAAATAAATATTATATAATTAAATATCTGATAAAATAACGATAAATCCAATTATTAAAAAAATATCCATTTTATAAATAAATTTTTATAAAAATAAAATTTAGAAATAAATAATATAAAAATAAAATTTAGAAATAAATAATAAAAAAATAAATTTAATTTTTTAATTTCTTTAGGAATAAAAATTTCCAAATAAATATATATACATGCATATAAAAAACCAAAAAATAGAAAAATTAAATATAATATAAATTTTTAAATTATATAAACATATAATTTCTATCATGTAAATCAGTAGTAACTTTAGTAAATATTTCTTCTCTTAATTTTTTAATTTCTTTTCTGACATCATTATAAGGATTTTTAGCAATAGTCTTTAAAATAGGAATTAAATTAATTAAAGCATTATCATTTTGTTCATCTCCATAAAAACTTCTAATATAAATTCCATTTTCTTTTTGTAATTCATAACTTTGAGGTCTATTATCTAATATAATAATTTTTGATAAATCTCTTCCTAATTTACTTAAATCTTTTACAAAAGTATCATTTATTAAAACTGTATGTTGTCTATATAATCTTTTTTCAAAATAAATATTATTTTTATCTATTGAATCTAATATTGGATCAGCATAAAATTGTGTTGCTGAAGTAAATAATATTATTTCATATATTTTATTCATTTCATTTAAAAATTTATATAATCCTGGACGAGGTATAAAAGTTCCTTTTTGAAAACTTATTATTGTTTCATCTAAATCAAGAACTAAAGTAAATCTTTTTTTTTTGTCTTTTTTATTTTGTAATAAAGGTGATTTATTATTATTTATATTATTTTTATTAGAAATTCCATTTTTTAAAATATCATTTGGTTTTATATTATATTCTTCTAAATTTACTTTTTTTTTGAAATATTCATTTAATGTATTTATATATATTCTACTACTTCTACTTAAATAAAAAATTAATTCATTACCATTAACTTTACTATTTGAATGATATAATCTTAAAATATTTTTCATTAAAATTGATATATTATTATTTCCACTTTTTAATAAATCTAAATGTTGATTTTTATTAATTGTTTTTTCTTTCTTTTTTTCTAAAATTAAATTTAATGTTTGAACCCATGTACTTTTTTTTGTGTAAGAAGGCAAAAAAGAAATAATATAATCACAAACAATTAAAAAATTATTATTAACAATATAAATTAATTTATTTAAACAATTTAAAGTTGATTGAGTAATTTTATTATCTTTTAAAACTTCATGAACAACAATAATAGAAAGAAATTCTAAAACAGAATATTCATGAGCAATAATTTTTTCTTTTGTTTGTGAATCAGAAAAAAAATTTTCAAAAGAATTATAAAATGAAGAATAATTATAGAAAGTATACCATTCAATACAAAATTTTTTTAATTGATTTATATTTTTAAAACTCATTAAAATATTAGAAAATTTTTCTTCTAAAACAATTAAATCTTCTATTCTTATTGTTGTTGTTAAAATTTCATTATTTTCATCATTACTATTATTATGACTTTCTTCATTTTCATCTTCTGAAATTGTAAAATTATCATTTGAATTATTTTTTTTATGATTAATTTGAATTGAAGAATTTGAATTTATTAAATTTTTATCTTTTCTTTCTGATAAAACAAGATTATTTTCATTTATTATTGGAGTTGAAAATTTTTTAATTGTATGAATTTGAAGAGGAATTTTTTTTGATATTATATTTCTCATTGAATTAGAAGAAATATTTGAATTACTTAAATCTGTAGCAAAAGAATTTCTTGATTTTTTATTTGAAATATTATCATTTGTATCATCATTATTTGTATAATTATTACTAATAGTATTACTAACATTATTACTAACATTATTATTAAATTTTCGATTAAATTCTATTTTATTAATATTTGATAATGGAGAATTATTCAATTGAACCTCAAAATTATTTTCTTCATAAATTTCATCTTCTTCATCATAAGAACTTTGTCTTTTGTGATTACTTCTATTATTTAAATTTAAATCATTATTTAAATAATTAATATCATAAATATCTAATGAAGAAGATACTTGATGATGTTTATTTTTCTTATTATTATTATATTCTTCATATAAATAATTTATTTTATTTTTATTATTATTATTATTATTATTATTATTATTATTATTATTGTTATTATTATTATTATTATTATTTGTTAAATCTAATGAAGCTCTTTTATTATGATAATAAATTTGATTTATTATTTTTTTTTTATTATTGCCCTCAAAAGTATATTTTAATACATTCATCACTGGATTTTTAACAGGAATTTTTTTTTCAATTTCTTTACTGATATTATTATAACTATTTATTGAATTATTATTATTTATTGAAATTACTTTTCTATTAATATTGGAAGAATTTAAGTCTTTATGAAAGTTTTTTATGGGTTCAATTATTTTTTGAGATAAATTTGGTTTAAAAAAATTAGACATAATCTCTTTTGTTTTTTCTTTATTTGGTTCAATATCATTATAAATTAAATTTGTTTTTGGCTTTAAATTTACTCTAATTGGCATTTTATTTTTTTCAAATGTTCTTTCCATTAATTTACTTTTTGAAATTGTTTTGGCAAATTCACTTTTATTTTTTAATAGAAAAGAGTCCATTACTAAAGTATTTATTATATAATCAAATATATTCAAAAATTAATATTACTTAAAAAATTAAAAAATAAAAACTTATGTAAATAATAATTTTAATCATGATTTATATTTTTTATAAAAAGATAGATAATGAATTTAGAATTAAATTATTGTAAAATTTTAAGAATAAGTTTATTGTTCAAAATTATTTTATAATATATTAAAATAAGCATTTTATATTTAGATTATTTAATATATATTTAAAGATTTTAAAAGATTAATATTCCTGTATAATTTTTTGTCAAAAGTAGAATATAAAATATGAAAATATTTGTTTAATATTATTATCTTTCATTAAATGAAAAGAGGGTTTAATAAAGTGGAATTCATGTTATTCCAAATAGAATAAAAAAAAACTTTATCATTCTATAAAATATAGATTTAAACTCGGTTTTTCTGGTTGAAAATTATGATTTTTTCTGTTTTCATAAGATAGAATTTTTATTTAATGAAGTTAAATCATAATTTTAATATAAATAAAAATATATTCAATTACCTATATTAATTTTTTTTCATAAAAATCATATTTTTTTTAATTCCTCAATTATGGAAGAAATTTTTAATATATTAATAATAGGGGAAAAAAATAGTGGGAAAACTTCTTTACATAAAGGTTTTCTAAATTATTATAAAAAACATTATAATAATTTTAATTTAGATGATTTCTCAAAATTATATATTAATAAAAATATATCTCTATTTATTGTAAAATAAATTATATAATTTAGATTGAATATGAGGAATTAGAAAGCATAAAAGAAGAAAATCCAATTCTTTTATTTTTATTTGATTCTCGAAAAACAGAAACTCAATTACATCATTTTTTAACAAAATATAAAAAAATTTTAAATAATAATTTATCTTTTTTAGTAGAAAATATTTTTAATTCTCAAAAAAATATAACAAGTGAAATTTTAGAAAAAAATTCAAATCAATTTAATATAATTAATTTCTATGAAATAAATATAAAAAATGATTTATCAATTGAAATTCTATTTAATTTAATTATAGTAGAATTGTTTAATACATTTCAAAATATAATTGAATATCCATTAAAAACTTTTAATTCAAAAGAAAATAATAAAGAAAAAGAAATAAAATTAGAAATACCCGAAAATTCAAAAAAAAATAAATTTGGTGATTTTGAAATTACAAGTGAAACAAATGAAATTTTAAGACAATTAAACATTAAAATTGAATCAAATGAAAAATTAAATTTAAATTATTATGAAATTATAAGAAAATTAAAAGATGAATTATTAAGAAAAGAATTTATGAGTGAAGAATTAAAAGAAAGAATTAAAAATATGAATGAAAATAAAAAACAAAATGATAATGAAATTAAATCTTTGGAAATTCTTTATAATCAATTAAATGAAAAAATTAAAAATAATATTCAAAATGATGTTTTAAAAAATGAAATTGAAAATCAAAAAAATATATCTGAAAAAACTAAAAATAAATTAATTGAAATAAATAATGAAATAATCGAAAAAAAAAAAGATTTAGAAGAAAATAAATTAGAAAATGAAAAATTAATAAAAGAAAAAAATAATATTAAAATCCAAATTAAGAATGCACAAAAATTTATAAAAGAACTTAATCAAAGAATCCAATTATTAGAAAAAAGAATAAAAAAATAGAATATTTTGTTTTAAAAATAAATTGATTTTAATTAATTTTATTATTTTTTTAATTAATTTATCTAAGTGTTTAAGTCTTAAAAATTTTTAATTCTTTTTATTCAAATAATTTTGAAATAATTATAAAAGATAAAATTGTTTTTCAACAAAATTTCAATTTTTCTATATCAAATAATAATTTGTTTATATTATAATTCTAAATAAATGTAAAAAAAAATTTAAAAAATAAATTAATTATTGAAATAGATAATATATTTAATATATATAAATTTAACCTATAAAAATTTAAAAATATAATATTTATTAATATTATTGTTTTTGTAAATCAGAGTAATTCATAAAAATTCGACGATTATATTGTTTTCTATTAGGATAAAAATTAGGGAATTTAATGTTAATTAAAGAAAGATTTTTATTAATTCTCTTTGCCAAACAAATATCAGGACTTCTTGTTTTTTCATTAGACAATGAATGAGCATTTTGAACATTTTTTTTGAATGAAGAGAAAAATTGTTTATTTTTTTTTAATAAATTATTCTTTCTTTTTTGTAATTCATTATATTTTTGAACTAATATTAATTTATAATGATTATAAGGTAATTTTTCATAAGAATCTTTTCTTTTTAAAGCTTCATATTCTAAACTTTTTAAATGTCTACTATTATTAGAATTAATTTTAGGTAAAATTAAAGGTTTTGAAAAGGAATTTTTCATATATAAAAAAACTGGATTTTCTATATTATTTGTATATCCAATATCATTTTTAATTGATAATTTTTTTTTTGTTGGTAAATTATCTGTTATTAATCTTAATCTTTCTGAATTTATTTTTTTTTGATTTATATTTTCTAATATTTGGTCTTTTTTTGATTCATTTGTAAATATTGTTTTAAAATTATATTTTACTTTTTCTTCTTCTGTTATTTCTTTCTTTGATGAATCACATTCCGCATCTTTTGTTATTATATTTATATTTATATTTGATAAATTATTATTATCATCTTTATTATTTTTATTATTTTGATCTTTTTCTTCTTCAATATCATCATCATTATTTTTTTGATTTTCAGGATTTTGCATTTTACTTCTTTTTTTTTTTCTTAATTTTCCAGGACTTAAAGAAATTTTTATTTTTTCAATACTATCTCCTTTAGAAAGTTTAAATCTTTCTTTAGCCCAAGTAGCATAATTTTTAATAAATTGTTTTGGTTCAAAAAATCCAAGACTATCATTAATTTCGCTTTTATTAACTGTAATTGTGTCTAAATCTAAAATATTTTTTAAAGGAATACAATTTTCATTAATCCATTCATTATTTATAATATCTTCTATAGTAAATCTTTTTTCAGGATCTTTTTCTAAACAACCTCTTATAAAATTTTTAAAATTATCACTAAAATTAACACCACTATAATCTAATTCATCACTTTCATCACTATTTTCATTATCACTATTATTATTATTATTATTATTATTATCATGATTATTATTAACTTGATTATTATTATTAATTTTTTCATCTGGAAATATTAATTTATTATTAATAATCATTTCAAATAATTTTAAAGGAGAAACAACATATCCTAATTTAAAAGGATAAATTCTATAAGCAATTAAAAAAGTTGTAATTCCAAGAGCCCAAATATCAAGTGGTTTTCCTCTTAAATTATTCATATTTCCATCTTCATCAACAATACAAGTTTCAGGAGCTCTAAAAAAATCTGTTCCTTCAACTTTTTTACCAATATTATCATTATTTACATCTGGTAACATTGCACTTACATTAAAATCTGTTATTTTACAATTAAATTTATTGTTAAATAATATATTATCTGGTTTTATATCTCTATGAATTATTCCTTGATGATGTAAATAATTTATTCCTAATGATATATCTCTTATAAAATTCCTTATTTCTTCTTCTGAATAAAAACTATTTTCTATTTCTTTATTTTCTTTTTGAAAATGCTCATTTATTATAAACATTTCTTCATCATCATCATATGTTATTAAATGACCATTTTCTATATATTCTAATATTAAATATAATTTATTTTTTTCATTATTATATATTATTTCATATAATTTTATTATATTTTTGTGATTTGTCTTTTTTAAAATTGCTATTTCTTTCATTGCATTTTCTAAAATGGAATTTACTATTATTTTTCCTTCTTTATTTTTTTGAAAACCTTTTTTCCTTTTTAAATTATTTTTATTTATTATTTTCATTGCATATTTTTTATTATCTTTTTCTACTAATTTTACTTTACTATAAGCTCCACCTCCTATATATTCTATTACTTTATATCCATTTATTATTTTATTTCCTTCTTCATCTATTATTTTTTTTATTTCTACTTCTGGAACATTATTATTCTCTTTTGGCCTTGTTTTTAATTTTTTTATGAAATCCATACTGATAATTATTATTTTATTATTTTTATACTTTTTTGCTTTTTTTTGTTCGAATTATTTTAAATTATAATTTTTTGAAAATAAATTTCAATCTTTTTTTTTTGGTTTTTTTGATTGAAATGAATATCTTTTATTTTTAATTTTTATTTATTTAAATTTTTTTAATAAAAACCATAAAAATTTGAAATTATTTAAACATATAGAAAAAAATTATAATTTTTGAATGCAGTTAACACTCTATTTCTTTTGGAATTATCAAAAGTAATAATTTTTCACACTGCAATATAAAAAGACTATTTTCCAAAAAAGGTATTAAACTTTTTTAAATATCTTTTGAATTTGATAGTCACAATAAAAAATATATATAAATTTAAATTAAAGAGTTATAATTGATATTTTATATATTTTTAAAAATATATATTAATTTATTTCAAAAAAAAATTATATTATAACCAATAATATATAATTTGTTTATTGTACAAATGTATAAAATCACTCTTTAATTATTTTTTTTTTTTGAGACAATTTTAAAGTATTATTATTATTATTATTTTGTTTTTTCCTATCAAAACCTTTTTCATAATTTATTTTTGAATTTTGAATTTTTTTTGGAATAAGAGTATAATTATTATTATCATCATTTTTTTTCCTAAAACTTGCTTCTCTTGTTCTAAAAGAATTTTTAGAATAATTTTTAGGAAAATAACTTCTAAAACTTTCAATATTACCATCATTAATAGATTTATTTGGATTAATTATTTCAGTTTTAATACCTGGTTCTGTTAAATTATTATTAGTTTTATAACTTGATATATTTATATATTTTTTTGTTTTTTTTCCATTTTCAAAATAATAACTTATATTATTTGTATTTATATTTTCTTTTGATTCTATATCTCCTTTTTTAAAGATAGTTCTAGAATTATCTATTTTTGAATTTATTTTTTTCTTTTTAAATAATGCTTCTTCAGATGTTTTTATAAATTGTTTTTTTTCAATATTATTTGTTTTTTTTTCTTCTGTTTTTTGCTTTTTATAATTATTATTATTATTTATATTATTTCTTTTCATTGTACTATTTGGATTGAATTGTTGATGTGCTTTATAACTTTGTACTTCAAAATATTTATTATTTTTTATATCGTGCTCAATATTATTTTCATTATTATTTTTATAAATTTCTTCTTCTTTTCTATTTAATCTAAGTGCATTTTCAACAACAATTTTTTCATTAGGAGGAAAATTATAATTAATTTTTTTTTGATGTAAATGACTTGAACTACATTTTTTTAAAGTTTGATTATTATCTTTAAATATATTAAAATGATCTTCTAATAATTGATTTGAACAATTAAGATTAAAGATTTTATTATTATTTTTACAAGGATTACAATTTAATTCTCTAGGATTATAAGAATTATTTTTTTTGACTCTTTTATAAGGATTTTTAGGAACTGAATTACGACTTATAGAAAAATCTTTATTTTCATCTAATTTAATATTATCTGAATCTTCTCTAATAATAATATTAACATATTCATATAATTGTATTCTTACCGAAGAAATTTCTTTATATTCATCATATTTAATCACAAAATTTTCTAATATATTATATTCTTCAATTGAAATATTTTCACAGGGTATTTCATTACTAAATGAATAATATAATAAATATGGAAATAAATTATTTTTTAAAATATATTGAATAACTTGAAACCAGTTTTGGAAATTTAAACAATTTTCATTATCATCGTAATAAATCCAATTTGATTTACTTTTAAAAACACAAGTAAAGGATTTTGAATTTGTTTTAAATATACAACCTGAAAAAATATATTTTTCAAAAATTTTTTCTGTGTTTTCATAATTTTTATTATCATTTTCCAAATTAAAAAGATCTTCTATATCAAAACTCATTGGAATTAACATTAAAGAATGTAACAAATTTAGCATTGAAAAAAAATTTTTCTTATTCATTATAAAATCAAATAATAGAAATTTCATATTTGAATTATTTTTTTCTTCAGGATTAATAAAAAAACTTCTTGTTACTCTATTATAATTGCAATCAACACTATTTAAAGGACAATTTATTTTTTTTAAACAATTATGTTCTATTAACTTTTTATAAAAATTTATTAATTTTCCTTTATTATTATATATTAAATTAGAATGATTTTCACTTATTTTAATAATATCTGATAAAGGAATATCAAAAATATTTTGAAATTTATTAATAACAAAAGAAATAGAATAACCACAATCACAAATATCTTTTATTTTAATATTTTGAAAAGAAAAATCATCCTTTAAATTTGTATTTTCAATTATTAAATTAAATAAATTAATTGGATTATTAATTTCATTTATTTGGAAATTTGAATTTAATTTAAATAAACTTGATTTTAATTTAGTAATATCAATAATTTTACTATCATAATTATTATTACATTGAACAAAAATATTATGTAAATGAATAGAAAATTTATCACTTTCTTTTGTAACTTTTTTCATATAAAAATAATAAATAGGCTTAATTCTATAACATAAATGAAGAATAACATTAATATAAGAATTATTCATTCCAAATTGATCAATTAAAATATTTTGTGATTGATTTAGAGATAAACTACTTTGAATTGAAGTTTTAGAATTTAATAAAGAATTATGAGGATATTTTCCTTTTGAAAATAAATGTTCAACTGAATGTGATGAATTTTTAATAATATTTTGAGAATAATTATTTAAAAAAATTTGATTAATTTCTTCTTCTCTTCTTCCTTCCATTATTAATTTTTTTTCAAATTAATTTTTTTCAAAAAAAATAAATAATTAATAATATTCCAATAAATTAACAATTATTTAATATTTATTCAATAATAATTGTTTCTCTACAACCAGGACAAAAGTTATTATTTTTTCTTAATGTAATAAAACAATTCCTACAAATAATAAAAGAACATTGACAAGGAAGTTTAATTAATTCTTTTTTATTTTGAAAACAAATACCACAACTTATTTGAAGTGTATCTGTAATATCTTTTATACATTTTACACATTTTTTTCCTATTATAAGTTTTTCACAACTAAAACAAACAATACAACCACAATTTAATTTTAAATTAGGAATATTTTCTTTACAATAATCACACTTTCTATTTAGAATATTATCATTTAAAATAAATCTATATTTTTCTACAAATTTATCTATTAATTCCTTTGTTTCTTTATTTAAAATAATATTATCTCTTTGTGGATTTATAATTATATGATGAAATCTATATTCCTCAACTGTTAAATGAGGAACTTTAATTTTTTTAAATAAACAATATATAAAAACTCCTATAATAAAAAGAGATAAGAAAACACAAAATCCAACAACAAAATAAAATTCTGTACAAGAACATTCATTATTAACAAAATTACAATAATGTTTACAATTTAAACAAATATTTCTTATATTATCACATATATTACAATTTTTAAAATTATTACATTTTTTTTCACCACATACTCCATGTACTAAATAATAACCTGAATCACATTGAAGACAATTAAAAGAAGTTGATGTTATTATATTACATTTTTTACAATTATGTTCTTCACATTTTATACAATTTGAATTGTTTAAAACATATCCATCTGGACATGAATTTGATTCTAAAATTTTTAAAGAATAATTAATTGATAATTTTAAAAGTTGAATTATTATCATGCTTTTAATTATCATTTTTTTCATTTTATTTTTGTTTTTGTCATATATTAAAAGAAAAATTTTTTAATATTATAATATTATTTTTTGACTTTTTTTTTTTTAATATATGAATTAAATGATAATAAATTTGACTAAAATAATTAAAAAAAAATAATTCATTCAATGGAAAATTCAAACACAAATAAAATTTTCATTTCTCCATCTAGAAAAAATATATTAAACAATATTAATAAAACACCTACTTTAAGTTTATCAAATCAATCAGAAAAATCAACATTTTCTAAAAATTTAAACAACAATAAAAAATGTTTTACTGTTTATTCTAATAATACTTCTGAAATATTACATAAAAATTTTAACGGTTCAATATCAAATAAATCAAGAAATTGTGAAAGTAATATTGATATTTCTGTTTTATCAACTTCAAAATCTTATAATAGAAGTAAAAATGATTTATTAAATTCTTTAACTAAAAAAAATAAAATAAAAAATAAAAAATTAACTTATATAATAAATCCAATGCCAATTATAACTGAAAAAGCCCAAAAAATAAAAAGAAATCCAGATTTATTTTCTGAAAGATTATATCCTTTAAATAAAATAAATGATATAAATAAAAAAAATAATAAATTAAAATATTCATTAAGTGAAGTTTATGGTAAAGATTTTAAGATTTATAATAAAGAAAACAAAATTCAACATAGAATTTATTCTTTTCATCCTTTTTTAAGTCAAAACTCAATTAGAATTGCAGAAAAATTAGAAAATTCTTTTATAAGACTAAATCAAATTCCAAATAAAAAATTATATGAAAATAACAATTCAGAAATTGATTTTATCCAAAAAAAATATTTAAATTTAAAAAAAAGAAAAAGTCAATCAACAAAAAATAATAAATCTTATAACAATATTAATAAGTTTAATCTTATTGAATCAATGTTTTCAAAAAATATAATTAAAGAAAAAAAAGAAAAAAATAAATATTTATTTGAAAATAAGCGAAATTTATATAAATCTTTTTCCTTTTCATCAACAATTTTAAAAAGAAAAACAAATATTTACCCTAATAAAGTAAATCAAAAAGAAAATAATTGTAAAATTACATATGATAAATTTTATAAAAAAAATATTCAATGGAAACAAAAAATACGAAGTAAATCAGAAATAATTTTTAGAAATAATCAATTAAAAGAATTAAATGAATGTTCTTTTAATCCAAAAATAATTAAAAAAAAATTGGAAAATGATACTTCATTTATTTTAAAAAATATAGAGCAAATTAATAAATATGTTAAGAATAGACAAGATTTTTTAAATAAGAAAAAACTAATAGAAATTGAAAATGAAAAAAGATTTTTTAACGTAAATTACCTTAAAACACATCTTCCTATTACAAATTTAAAAAAATTAAGAAATATAAAAACTGTAATAATAAATGATTATTATTCCCAAGAAGATGGAAAATATTGTTAAAAAGAAAATTTTTGGAAAAATGTAATTTAATAATTATAATGTAAAAATTTTCATTTTTTAAATATAATAAATTTATTAATTTTTTTTTATAAACAAAATTATAAATATTTTATTTAATTGTCAAATGGAAGATATAAGGATAAATTGTATTTGTGATAAATCATATAGAAATAACAATTTTTTACCAATTAAAAAAGGAAAAATAATAAAATGTGAATATTGTAATAATTATCAACATAGAAAATGTATTTCTCCAATGGATAAATCTCAAATTTATATATGTCCAATATGTCAGTTTGATTTATGTGACCTTTATTTAAAAGTAAAATATCATTTTTTAATTCCTACAATAATTACAAATAAAGAACAAGGAATATTTTCTTATAAATTTAATTTACAAAATATTATTTTTAATATGAATCCACCTAATGAAAATGATTTTTTAATATTAAGATGTTTAAAATTAAATGAAGAAGGATTTTGTTTTGAATGGCCAGATAATATTGATTTATATATAAATGATAATAAAAAAGAAATTTATAGTGTTAACCAATATTTTAAGCAACATAAAAGGAAAATTAATGAACAATTAATTTTTCCAATTTTTCCAAATGAAAAAAAAATAAATCATTTTATAAGATATATAGGAAATGCTTTTGATTATTTTATTTTAAATGAAGAAAATGAAATAAAAATCAATTTTAAAAAAGTAGATAAAAAAAATTATGATAAATATTTAATTTCATTAGATTATATAGAATATATAAATGATATAGATGAAGTAATGAAAGAAGTAGAATTTATTTTAGATAAAAAAAAATTAATTCAATTAACCAAATGTAATAATATAATAGGAGAAAAATTTAATTTTATAGATCCAATTTCAAAAACAGATATAATAGAAGTTCCTGCAAGAGGATGGAAATGTGAACATTTACCTTGTTTTGATTTAAGAAATTTTTTTATTATGCAAAATGAAAATTGTAGATTTTGTTGTCCAATTTGTAATAAAAAAGTTGGTTTAATTTATATTGATGGTTTTTTATTAAAAACAATTGAAAAAAATAAAGATAAATATGATAGTGTTTTAATGAATGGTCAATATGAAATTATTGTATTAAATGAAAAAAATAATAATTATAAAAAAAATGCTATAAATGAAAATGATAATTATGATTTGAATGGTAATATTTTAAATAAAAGTGAAGATGTTATTTATTTAAATGATTCTTTTTCAGAAAATGATAGTAAAATTAAATTTGATAAACCAATGTTTAAAGTTACTCAATATATTAATAGTGAAAAAAATAATAATAATAAAAATAATAATAATGACAATTTACACAAAGAAAATAAATTATTTTTAATTCAAAAAAAAAATAAAATATAATATTAAACACTTTTCTTTATATTATTTTCTAAAATTTATCAATTTTTATTTAAAAAAATAAAAAATAATTTAACTTAAATGAAAACCAATCAAAACAAATATAAATTTGCATGTCCATGTATAACATACAAAGATTTATCAATAAAAGAAATAAAAGATATAAATCAAATAATTCAATGTAATATATGTTCAAAATATCAACATAAAAAATGTGTTGAACAATCATTAAATATGGAACCTTATTATATTTGTCCAAAATGTCAAATTGATAAAACTGATTTATTTTTAGAAGAAATAAAAAATTTAATAAAACCAACTATTATACAATATAATAATAATACTTTTTCTGATTTATTATTTGAAATTGAATTAGATGAATTTTCAAAATATTCAAAAAATGATTTATTAACAATTAATTGTGTTTCTATTGGAAAAAATCATTTTATAAATTCTTGGCCAGGATATTTCAAAGTTATTGTTAATAATAAAGAAATTTTTAATATTTGTGAAAATGATAATTCTTGGAGATATTATGAAAAAAGAAAATTAAAAATAAAATTAAATGAAAATAACCCAGATAATAAAAGTTATAGATTTAAAAAAAATAATTGTATTAATTATTTTATTAAAGGAAAAAATAATATAAGATTATCATTTCAATTTCTTCCAAAAAATATGACAACAAAATATGTAATTTCAATTGATATAGCTAAAATTATAAGTCTTGAAAAAGTTATGAAAAAAATACCTTTTGGAGAATTTAAAAAAACAAATGAAAATATAAGAGAAAATTTAGATTTTTTGGATCCTTTAACAGCAGTTGATTATATTCAAATCCCAGGAAGAGGAATTAATTGTAAACATTTAAAATGTTTTGATATAAAAATTTTATTAACAAGTAGTCAATTTCAACAAATTTATAATTGTCCTTTTTGTAAAAAAAAAGTTAATTTATTATATATTGATGAAAAAATGAAACAATTAATTGAGAAATTTAAAGGAAAAGTTATTGATATTGATGAAAATTATAATGTGATTAATGTTTCTTATTTTAATAATTTAAAACAAGAAGAAGAAAAAAAAGAAGATTTCAGTGTTATTGATTTAGATGAAGATATTCGTATAATTAAAAATGAGAATAATGATATTCCTATAATAAAGAATGAAATTTATAATGATGTTAAAAAAGAAAAAATCAATACAAAGAAAAAAAATGAAAATTATCAATTATTTTTAATTGATATTGATAAAGGTTTATATCCATTTTTTAACGATTTTCAAAAAGAAGTTAACTTTAATTATATTAAAGAATATGCAAGTGATTATATATTACCTCAATTCCTTAATACTAAATTAAATAGAGAAAAAATAGAAAATGAAAAAAAAAGATTAAATGAAAAAAATAATATCAATAATAAGGATAGTTATAAAAATTCAAATATAATTATTAATTCATTAAATAATAATAATATTAATAATACAAAAAATAATAATATAGAAAATAATTCAAATAAAAACAATGAATCAAATGAAAATGAAAAAATCCTTAATCAAAAAGAAGATAATAAAAATAAAAAGAATAACAACAAAAAAACAATATTAGAAGATATTAAGAATGAAAATCCTAATAAAACAAATATTAATTTTTCTGATGATAATGACGAAAAATTTATAGATATCAATAAATTACCATATTTTATTAATGATTAAATTAATATTTTGAACTTTTAATCTTATTATTAAAAATTATCAACAATTACAATTTTTTATAAATAAATATTAATATTTAATTTCCTGTATTCCTTTTCTTAAAATTAAATATAAATTGATTTTCTTTTTCTTTTAATTTCTTTAATTTAATTAATTTTAACTTATTTTCTTCTTCAATTTGTTCATTATGAAAATCATAATAATTTTTTGCACATTCTGACATTTCATTTTTAGAATAAAATTTATTACCTAAAATATTAGAAATATCTTTTAAACATTCATTTGTTTCTCCATCTCTTAAACTATAAGGATCAGAATATTTTGATATACATCTTAAATTTAATTGAGATAAAAAATTTCTTGCATTTTTTGATTTTATTTTTTTTATTTTTAAGTTTTTTTTATTTAATTCATCTTCTTTTTTCCATTCTAAACTTTTTTTTTTATAAATTGTTAACATATTATTAAAAAATTTATCACTCATTAATCTATTTCCATCAAATTTTTTTATTTCTTCTTTTGTATGTTCCTTATTTACTTCATTTTTTATATTTCTAATTAAATATTTGTTTTTATATTTTTGATTAATTATTGAAGTGTATTCATTTAAGTTTGGTAATGATAAATTAAATAGTTGATTAAATCTTTTTAATTTATTTAAATATTTATTTCTTAAATTCTTATTATTTGTTATTTCTTCTTTTACTATATTTAAAGAATCTTTATTTTTAATTTCATTATTTTCTTCTTCATTATTCATTGAATTTTTTAAATTTAAAGATTTTGTTAATTTATTTATAATTCTTTTTTTTACATTCGAAATATTATTATGAATATTTGTTTCTTTTCTATTTGTTTTTTTATAATTGTCTAATAATCGAAAAGAATTTGAAATTATTTTTAATTGTGAATTTATCAGATTTTTTTTTTCCACTCCATTTAAATTATTATTATTTAAATATTTTGTTGTAGTTCCAATATAATCTTTAATTTTATTATTAAAATTGTTTTGTTCTTCTCTCATAATTTGAGATATTTTATTTAAAGCATCTTTCCCTTTAGTATTATCATATTTTATATAATTATTGTTATTTTGTATTTTTTGGATTGTTCCAAAAACTCTTTTTAAATCTTTTATTGGATATAGTTCTTTTCTTAATTTATCAAATATTTGTTTCATTTCTTTATTATTTTCTTTATTATTAATTTGACTTTTATCAAATATATTTTTTTGTAAAAGAATTTCATTTGATTTTACATAAATAGATTTAGTACTTAAAGAATTTTTTATTTTAATTTCTTCTTTAAAATATTTTTTAAAATTTTGTGTTATTTCATTACCTTTTTTCGCATAATTTATTCTTTCTTTTGATAAATGAATTATTCTATCTAAATCACAATTTGATGATTTATTTATTTGATTTAATATAGTTGAAATTTTAAAGTCATTTTGAATATTTAATTTAGTTGTTTCAAATTTGTTGGATAATTCATTCAATACATTTATATGTTCTTCATTAATTGTCATATATTATTTTTGATAAAAATAAGAATAAGTCTTATTTTTATTTTATTATTTTCATAAATTATTTTAATTATTAAAAATTAAAAAATTAAATAAATAACACAATAAAAATATTTCTTAATTTTTTTTGAATATGAAATTTTTTTGTTTCCTTTTTAATTGTAATATATTAATTGTTGATTGAAGGCTTAAAGAATTAAAAAAGATAAATATTTAGAAATTCTTCTATAATATCATATTTCATAAATCAATAAGATTAAATTACTTTAAAGTTTATTTTTCACAACAAATATTAATGAATAGAAATAATAATAATAATTTATTTGTAATGATTTCAAAAATATAAAATAGTCTTTCAAAGGTTTAAAATAATCTATTTGTGGAAGACAAAAATTACACATGGAAGATATGAAAGATATGAGTAATCTTAAATGTATTGAAGGAAATATATTATTTCTTTAATTTTTGGAATAAATTTAATAAATTTCAGTTTAAATAATATTACAATTTCCTTATTTTTCCATATTTACTTTAATTTCCCATATGATTGTTTTTTAATTAAAATATATTTTTTTGTAAAAAATTAATTATATTTAAATTATTTTAATATTAAAAATATTAAAATAGGTACAATTAACACGATCTTCAAATATTATATTATAAAAATATCAAATCTTTGTTTTATTTTCTATCTATTTGCATTAAAAGAAAAAAGTTTTGAAAAGAAAATTTTGGTTAATGTTTACAAAAAAAAATATTTTGATTAAGGTTTACAAAAAAAGATTTTAATTAAAAGCTTAAAGATTGATTATTTTTTTAATTATTTTTTTTCTCACATTTCATCTTTTTCAATTTTGATTTAATTTACAATAAAACGTCAATTTTTAATTAAATTAATAGGATTTACTTCACATCTCTTTTTTATTTTTTTATATTTTTTCTTCATTTAATAACCATTTAATTTCTAAATATAATTGATATATTTATATTATTCTAATAATAATTAATAATTCAGAATTAAATTACTTTTTTTAAAATTTGACTAGAAAATGAATAAAAAAATATCAATAATTAATGAAAAAATATAAAAAAATTTATTTAATTAATTATATTTTATGATTAATAATATAATTATTGAAATAGTTTTTTCTATAAATCCTATTTTCCTTATCAATGATTAATATTATTAAAAAATATATATAGTTATTAAATCATAAAATATTTGAATAAATTTTTTTAAATTAAAATATATATTTTTCCTTTAATAAAATATTTTTAATTATTTATTAAAAATAGAATAAATGAAAAAATTTAATTTTCTTTCTTCATATCTTATAAATTCAGTCAATTATAATATAATTTATCATTCAAAATCATCAAAACACCATAAAATCAAAATAAAAAGATATAATTCTCTGAAATAAAAAATAATGATATAAATTATTTCCCTTCTCTTTCGAAGAATTTAAATTATAGATATTTGTAAAATTGATGTAGAGAATAGTAATAACAATTTTTTTTTCTTTTATCAAACCACAAAATTTTTTATTTTTAATTATATAATTCTTGAAATTATTCTTTTTATTTGAATTATATAAGAACTTTACTTTTTTTTTATTTTTTTACCCTAGAATAATATACATAAAAGATCCAAATTTTTGTAGAAGTTGCTTCGAAGTTAATCAGTAATTAAAATCTATTTAAAATTCTTAATAAACAATTGCAAAATGAAAGAAAATAAATTTTATCTAAAAATATTTTCATTTTTATTTTTAACGAATTTAATAATAATAGGATTTTATTTTTTTAGAACAAAATCTAAAAATAGGAGAGCAACTCAATGTATAATGAATGATAATTATAATTTGATTGATTGCCCAAGTGACTTTTATGATATATGTATGAAATGTATTCAATTTGGAGAAAATTCAAATAAAAAATGTAAAAACTGTCCTGCTAATTTAATTTTAAAAGGATTTAGAGTTAAATCTCCAGAAGAAACTTTAAATGAAATATTATATAATAATAAATCTATTGCAAGATTTGGTGATGGAGAATTTAACTTAATATTTGGTTCAAATCTTGCTTTTCAAAACACAAGTGAAAAACTTTCTAAAAGATTAAATGAAGTTCTTAATAGTAATGAAAAAAACTTGCTTATTGGAATGTTTAACGCTTTAAATTTTGATTATATCAATAAATATATAAATTTTGCAAAAAAATTTTGGATTAATTATAATGAAAAAAATAAATTTAAATTATTAAAATTGCTTAATAAAAGTAAATTATATTATTCAACACAATTTACAAGATTTTATATAGATTATAAAGATAAATCATTTGTTCCAGAATATGTTAAAAAATTAAGGAAAATATGGGATAATAAAGAAATAGTAATAATAGAAGGAGAACAATCAAGATTAGGAATAGGAAATGATTTATTTAATAACAGTAAATTAATAGAAAGAATTATATGTCCAGGTATGAATGCATTTAATGTATATGATAGAATATTAAATGAATCTCTTAAAATAAATAAAAATAAATTAATATTAATTGCATTAGGTCCGACAGCAACAATATTAGCATATGATTTATATAAAAATGGTTATCAAGCTTTAGATGTTGGTCATATTGATATTGAATATGAATGGTTTTTACAAAAAACTTTAACAAAAACTGCTATTAAAAATAAATATGTAAATGAAGCTAGAGGAATTGGAGGAACTTCAAATATTAGTTGTTATATAAATGATTTAAATTATTATAAACAAATTATTTCAACAATTCGAAATTAATGAAATATTCATAAATAAATTGAAAATATATAAATTTTTATCAATTATTATTTTACATCAAACAATTAATTAAAATTATTGTTTTAACAAATTTTGAAATGCATTTTTTTCTTTTATATTCTTAATTTTTTTTAAGTAAAATATTGAATATTTTTTTTATTAAAAAAAAATGAATAAATTATATTTTTTTTGTATTATTTAATTGTTTTCTAAATTATGATTTATGAATAATATTATTAATAATATCATTAATATTTTATTAATTATTTAAATATTCTTCATTAAATAAAAGATTTTAAATTTCTCAGGGATGATATGGTTAATAATATTCTACAATTTATTCAATAAAAATATAAATTCATTTATTTTTGGATAATCTTTCTTATTTTTCATTATTCAAATTTTTGAATATGAAGATTAATTTTATCCTAAACAATTTGAAGATAATTTAAAAATTATTATAATAAATAAAAGATTAAAATATTTTATTTTAAAATAAAATCTTTTTAAAATACTTTTATTTGATTAAAATCATAATCAAATTCATTATTTTTATTTTCTATTTTATGTTTAATTTATTATTCGATTCGATTTAATCCTTTTTTATCATAAAATTTAATTAAATTATTCTTTTCTTTACCATCTTGAATAGATTTTTTTTAAATTATTCTATGAAAAATTATTAAAAAATTATAATATGACTTCATTAATTTCTTTTTAATTTAATTTAATTATAATTTTTATAATATTGAATAAAAGAGTTTCAATTTTTTGAATAAATTAATTTTAATTATATTGATGAAATATTTTTGAATTTAATAATTGTATTTTTATAATTAATTTATTTTTAATTTATTTATTAATAATAAAATTTATTTAATTGTTTTTAAAAATATTAAATTATTTTTATATATAATCATTATTTGTAAAATTTAAAAAATAAATAAAATCAAAAATAAATGAGATAATTCTTTTAGGGAATTGATAAAATTTATATTTTTAAAGAAATTTTGAATAAAATGTAAAACATAATATATAATATTCATCTTTTATCTTTATTAATTATTTTTTTTCTTGATAATACAAAATTTGTTATTAAATAAAAATCATATACAAAAATGTTATGAAGGGAATTCAAAATTAATATAATATTTGATTAATTAAATCAAATTTATCTATATTATTTGAAAAAATTTATTATCATCTTTTCTCATATGGATAATATTAAAACTTTATATCTGGAAAATCAAATACTAAATAAATATAAATCAAACAATAAAAGATAGATTTACAGAAAAAATCAATTTGTTTTAAGTAAAGAAGATTTATTTATTCTATTTAGTAAAATGAGTTAACTCAAAATATTTAAATGACAAACAAAGAGTTTCACAAAATTTCAAAATTTTTTTACAAAAAATTCGATTAAAAAAACTAAACTAAATTATGATATATTTTTCCTTTAATAATATATATTTATTTATTTCTGGAAATAATAATGACATGTAATACAAATTATTGATAACCAAAAATAGAATAAATAAAAAAATTCAAGTTTCTTTCATAGTGTGTCATCAAATTCAGTTATTTAATATAATTATTAATTCAAAATGATTAAAGGTCCAAAAAAATATAATTTTAACAAATGAAAATAAAAAACACATAATATAAATAATTTTCATTCTTTTAAAAAATTTCAATTAATATATATTTGAAAAATCATAGGTATATAAAAGTAATTAATTTTTATTTTTGTTTTATTATTAATCTACAAAAATTTTTATTTTTAATTAACAAACTTTAAATTATTGTTTTTATTTTAAAATAAATAAAAAAATTAATATACTTTTTTTTTTAATTTTCGACCTCTAATAACTCCATAAAATATCTATTTTTTTAATGTGGTTGGAAAAGATATTTAAAAATACTGAAAAAAAACAATTACTAAATGAAAAAAAATAAAAATTATTTAATACTATTATCATTTTTAATAATAACCATCATAATAGTAATAGGGTTTTATTTTTTCAAAAAATTTAAAAAAAAAAAGAAAAAAACCAAAAAAATTATTAGAGGAATAAGGTATCCTCAATGTATAATGAATGATAATTATAATTTGACTGATTGTCCAAGTGATTTTTATGATATATGTATGAAATGTATTCAGTTTGGAGAAAATTTTGATTCATTTTGTGAAAACTGTCCTCCTAAAGTAATTATAAAAGGATTTAGAGTTAAAACTCCTGAGGAAACTTTAAATGAAATATTATATAATAATAAATCTATTGCCAGATTTGGTGATGGAGAATTTGACTTAATAGTTGGTTTTAATATTCCGTTTCAAAATGCTACTGAAAAAATGTCTAAAAGATTAAGTGAAGTTCTTAATAGTGATGAAGATAATTTATTAGTTGGAATACATAATACATTTAATTTAGATTATATTAAGAAATATGTAGATTTTGCAGAAGACTATTGGAATTGGTGGTTTAGAAATAATAAATTTAAAATGTTAAAATTACTTAATAAGAGTAAATTATATTATTCATCAGCAATAACTAGATTTTATATAGATTATAAAGATAAATCATTTGTTCCAGAATATGTTAAAAAATTAAGGAAAATATGGGATAATAAAGAAATAGTAATAATAGAAGGAGAACAATCAAGATTAGGAATAGGAAATGATTTATTTAATAACAGTAAATTAATAGAAAGAATTATATGTCCAGGTATGAATGCATTTAATGTATATGATAGAATATTAAATGAATCTCTTAAAATAAATAAAAATAAATTAATATTAATTGCATTAGGTCCGACAGCAACAATATTAGCATATGATTTATATAAAAATGGTTATCAAGCTTTAGATGTTGGTCATATTGATATTGAATATGAATGGTTTTTACAAAAAACTTTAACAAAAACTGCTATTAAAAATAAATATGTAAATGAAGCTTCAGGAATTGGAGGAACTTCAAATATTAGTTGTTATATAAATGATTTAAATTATTATAAACAAATCATTGCAATAATAAATTAATGATGTTATTATAAGAAATTAAAATTAATAAATTTTACACTTATAATATTTAATCTAAATATTGAATATTTGATTTCAAATATAAATTTTCATATTTTTTTTAAATTTATTTTTATTAAAATTAAAAAAATTTAATTAAATTTAATTAAATTAAATTAAATTTAAATTTTTACTTTCAATTATGAAATATTTATTTTTTTATTAATAATTTAAACTTCTATTTTTATTAAAATATTGCAAACATTATTTTTTGTTATTTTTTTATATAAAATACTGATCATACTCTCTTAACTCAATAATAAATTGAATAACATACCTATATTATCACTTTTGAATTCTATCCCATTTCATTTTTCAAGGTATAAGTCCGAAATTTATACTAATTTTTTTATTTTAATAAAAACTGATAATGACTCTAATTCATTCTTTAAAATTAATTGTATTTTTTATTTGTAAAATCTCATTACAGTTTAATCCAGATATTAAAAAAATGATTAATATTATAAAAATAAATAATTTTAAATGTTTTATTTTTTATTTCATTTTTTACCATCTTTTCTTTTAGAAAATTTGATTTTCGGAATTTTGAATTTTTTTAATTTTTTCATGAGCAACCAATTTTTGAAATTTTTTTAATTTTTTGAATTTTACAATTTGTGAATTAATCAAATTTTCTTAATTTTATTCAATAATAATTAAAGTTTTGATAAAATTAAAAATTAATATAGTTAAAATTGTTATTTTATTTAATTAAAATACAAAAATGTTTAATTATAAAATATAATTATCAGTTATGTTTTTAATTTATCTCAACAAATATTTATTTTATCCATTTTAAAAATATTTTGGGGGGATTTGAGTTAAAATTGTTTTCAATATATTTTAATTTTGTTTAATTCATCTCATTATTTTAAAAGATAATCTTTTTCATATATCAAAGACATTTGTTTGGTCTTTAATGAAAGTTA
Source organism: Isotricha sp. YL-2021b (assembly GCA_023805745.1). NCBI lineage: Eukaryota > Ciliophora > Litostomatea > Vestibuliferida > Isotrichidae > Isotricha > Isotricha sp. YL-2021b. Next base: position 22,631 of record JAJJKW010001497.1, on the reverse strand, counting down.
GAAAATTTTTATTAAATCCTATATTAATAATTTTATTTTTGAAATTAAATCAATATTTAAATGATTTTTTAGGAATTTTTAAATATATTTTTTCATTTTCCGAGATAATAATTTATGGTTTTTATAATAAAATAAAAAAAAAATAATACAATAAAAATCACATCAAAACAATTTTTGAATTTTCTTTATTCATCATTTAAATTGATTATTTTTAATGTCATATAAAATAATTAATATTTAAATATATAATAGTTTAATTTTAATTTTAATTTTTGAAAACAATATATTTTAAATTAAAAACAATTAAATTATTAAATCATAGATAAAAATTAAAAAAAAAGAAAAGAAAAAATATAAAATATTAAAATAAAAAAATAACCCATATGACAACAAAAAAAAAAAAAAAAAAAAACAAAATTTAATAAAACCTTCATAAAATATCCAAACCAAAAAAAAAAAAAAAACCTTTTCAAAAAAAAATTTTAAATAATTATTTAATTCTATTTTCCTTTGCTTGTTCCTTAACTCTTCTTTTATATTCTTCTTTATTTTTAACATAAACTTCATAAGCTTCTTTTTGAGCTGGTGATTTTTCATTAGGATTTCCTAATAATTCTTGAATACCTAATAAAATATCTTTAACTTTTAAACTAGTTCTCCAATCTTCTTCTTCATTAATAATAGATAAACAAACAGCACCAGAAGGATAAATATTAGGATGAAATAATTTTTTTTCAAAAACACATCTTGGAGGTAAAACTGGATAATCAGGAGGAAATTCTAAATAAATTTTATATAATCCTCCTTCCCATGGTGTATTTTTTGGACCTGGAATTCCACATTCCCATTTAAAATAATTATATGTTCCATCTTCTTTTTTTGTCAATCTTGCATAAAATCCAAATGGACGAGATGATTTCCAATCTGTTCTTTCTTTTTTTAATCTTTTTATTGCTGTTGCTTCAATTTTTTTTTTTTTTTTTTTTTTTTTTTTTTTGCTTTTTTTTATTTTTTTTATTTTTTTAATTTATTTAGTTTTAGGAGGTTATTTATTTTTTTCTTAAATTTTTGTTTTATTTTATTTTTTTTTTTGGGGTTTTTTTCCATTTTTTGGACTATTTATTTTTTTTTGTTTTTTTTTTTGGTTTTGGACAAATATTTGAAATTTAATTATTTTTATTTATAAAATTTTTTAATTATTTATTATTTATTTTTTTTAATAATTGTATTTTAATAAAATGTGGAATAAATTGTTATTTTTCTTTTATTATTTTTTTCCTAATGAAGAATATAAAGTTTTTCAATTAAATGATTTAATATTTTATGATCCAATTTCAAACTTAGAATGTAATGAAACAAATTATTGGACACCATATAATCAAGAGACTACATGTTATCGTTTTCTAAGTATAACATTAAATGATTCTAAATTAGAAAAATCTATTAAATTAATATTAGATCATGATTTATCTTCAGATACTTTTCTAAATTCAAAAGAAATATTAAAAGAAAAAACTTCAAATTGGAAAAATATTATAGATATTAATTTAATAGAACAAAAAACGTTATTTGAAGTTTTAAAATCAAATGAAGAACCAAGTTTAAATAATCCAAATATTAAAGCACCTTTTAATGGTCATTTATTTTGTAATACAAAAATAATAATAAATGAAACAAAATATAATGTTAAAGGATATTGGACAGGAACATTATATAATGAAAATAAAAATTATGCTTATGTTTTAACTGATGATGGATATAATAGTATAATTAATATTAATGAGATAAGAGGAATAAGACCAGTAATAACAATAGAAAAGAAATATTTAAATAATCCAAAATTGTTTTCAAATATAACAAATATATTTAAAGAAAAAACAACAGATTTTTTTAAATATCCTTCAGAAAATAAAACATATGAAAAATATTATTATGGAGATTTACAAGGATTTATTTTAACAGATGAACAATTTATTTTTCATTCAAGTAATGATTCTAATCCATATAAAGGAATATTATATGTATATTCAGGTCAAAATTATTCAATATTATATAAAGCAAAATATGGTTATACAGGTCATGGAAATGGAATAGCATATAATAAGATTAAGAATACTATATTAATTGCAAGTACAAATATATATAAAAATACACTTGAATATAGTTTGCCTGATTTAAAAATTATGAATAATTTCACAAAAGGTTTTTGTGGTATTGGATATGATTATAATAATAATTTATATGTTGGTTATATTGATAGAAGAGTTTATTTTCTTGAAACACAAAAACTAAATGAATTATATTCATTTGATTTAACTAATTTTGAAACAACTCAAGATTTAGAATATTATAATGGATATGTTTTTTTTGCAACTTCAAATTTTTTTGCTGGTGATTTTTTTCAAAAATATAGTTTTTATAAAGAAAATTCTTCTATTATATATGTTTATAATGCTAAAATTGAAAATGGAAAACCTTCAAAAAATTTTGGTATAATTGAAGATATTTTATATATTGAACCTATGGGAGAAATTGAAGCTATTGAATTTTTAAATGGTTTTATATATTTTGGTTTTGGAAAAAGAAAAGAAGATTGGAATTATCCTTATTATTTTTATAAAGTTGATTATGAAGTTTTTAGAAATTATACTAAATTAAAATAATTTTTTAATCCTAATTATTTATTTTTTGGCATATTATTTATTATGAAATTGTTAAAAATAAAGAAAAATTATGTTTTTATAAAGTATTTTTTACAATTTTCAAAAATATCCTTTCTTATTGAATATAATTTAATTATAATAAATATGAAAAATTCCAAAAAAATAAAGAAAATAAAGAATATAAATTATAAAAAATTGTAAAAATCATTTTTATGGAAAAAATTAAAAACAAAACAATAACATTAATAAAAGTTTTAGACATTCGTTTTGGAGATCCAATAAGTGCATTATATCTTCAAGATACAAATGTAATATTTGGAACAATGATGGGTAATATTACCTTATATTCAATAACAAAAAACAAAATATATATTTTATGTGAATTATCTTCTGAAAATATTGTAGATATTTCATATAATTCATTAGAAAATATAATAAATGTAGCTGTTGGAGATGAAGAAATTTTAAAATATAATATTGATTTTACTCAATTTAATTTACCTTTAAGTTCAAAAGTAAAAAATTATTCTTCTGATAATGAACATATTAAATATTGTGAAAATGCTTTTGTTATGTTATCATATAATATATTTTTTAGAGTTCAATTAACTCAACCTGAAGAAGGTAATGTTACTATAAATAATATTAATTCTGAATTTGAAATTAAAAATTTAAGTAATAATGAAATTTTATCGGGAACTTTACCTATGACAAATTATTCTATTCCTTTAGATTTTAATAGTGAAAAATTTTCTTGGGTTGAATTTTTATCTGATAAAGAAAGACATTTATGTATTGCTAATTTTAAAGATAAAGTTGAAAAACCTTTTAAATTTTTAGTACATAAGAATTTTGGCCATATTAGTCATTTTAAATTTTTACCTGGGAATAAATTTATTTTAGTAAGGAATTTAAATATATGTGAAATAAGGAATATTGATGAAAAATTTACTTTGATTAAAAGCTTTAAACATTTTGGAGATGTGGTTTATGCAATTGATGTTATTGTTTTATCTAATAATAATAATAATAATAATAATAATAATGATAATAATAATAATAATAATAATAATAATGATAATGATAATGATAATGATATTGAAAATTGTAATTCAAATAATAATGTTAAAGATAAAATTCTTAATATAAATAATAAAAATGAAAGTTTTAGTTCTCATGATCCAAATAAAAATGAGTATGTAGATAATAAAAGTAATATGGATTATGAGAATGAAAATAAAGATTTTATTATTGTTTTTTTAGATATAGATGGTGGAGTAAATATTTATCAAAATGGAGAAATTACTCCTTTTTTTAATTTAAATAATATTAAAGGAATTAATCAAGATGAAAAAAATAAAAAATTTTTTTCAATGGGATATTCATATTACATTAAATATAATTTAAATTATTGTGTAATTAGTTCAGATCATGGTTGCTATGTTTTAAAAGTAAATTGAAAATTTTATGACAATATATAAATATAATATAAATATATCATTCATAAAAAAAGGATTTTTTTGAAATATTTTTTATATATTTTTTTTAATTAAAAACCTTTAAAGAAACAATATATTTCAACAGACTTTCAGTACTTTCAAATTCATATTCATAATTAAAATAAAGAAATCAAATAAAAATAAATATTATAATAGTTTATATTTATCACATTTTTATGATTCATTTTAGTAAATCATAACAATATTATGATTAGATTATTCAAAAAATTTTTTTCTCATTTTTCAATTTAACCGATAGATAAATAAAATTTATTAATTCAATTATAATAAATTATTTTTAAATAAAAGACAAAAAAAAATTAGTTAATTAAATGGGTAATAAATCAGATAAAAACAATTCAACTTCAAATGATTTAGATAATTCAAATCAAATAGGAGAAGGTGTAGTTTGTCCTTTATGTCATAATGCATTTCCAAAAGATACTTCTTTTAACAATTTTAATCATCATTTAAGAACTTGTGGAACAGAATTTTTAGCAATAAACGCTACATCAGATATTTATTTACCTAATGATGATAAAAAAATAAATGAAGAAATTTTTGAAAGAATAATAAATTATCAAAAGAAAAAAATAACTAATTCAAAATATAAAACTTATCAAACTTTTGAAAGTAAGTTATTAAAAATAAAAGAAGAAATTAAAAAAAAGAAAATTAGTTGGGAAAAAGGTTTTTGTCAAATTGACATAAATAGAAAAAATTATGTTGTAGAATCAATGAAACAAATAAAGAATGTAGATTTGTATAAAGAATTAAAAATAAATTTTATTGGAGAAGTGTCTTATGATGCAGGAGGAATTTTAAGAGAATGGTTTACTGTCTTATTTAAATTTTTGGAAGGAGAACAATTAAATTTATTTATACCAAGTGAAAGTCAAGAATTTTCTTATACAATAAATCCTTTTTTAAAAAATACTCCAAAAAATTTAGAATATTTTAATTTTATTGGAAAATTAATTGGAAAAGCACTTCTTGATAATATTACTATTAATATTTGCTTTAATAAAATTATATATAAATTAATATTAAATGAAGAAATTACTTTTGATGATTTACTTTTTATTGATTCCCCATTATATAATTCATTAAAAAATTTAAAAGATATGAATATAGCTAATTTAAAAGATTTAGGATTATATTATTCAATAGAAGAAAAAGACAAAAATAAAAATTTACATTCTTTTAATTTAATAAAAAATGGAAATGAAATTCCAATAAATAATATAGATGATTATATAAAAAAAAGAATAGATTTTATGATAAACCAAATAATAATATTTTGCGAAGAAATACGTAAATCACTAAATAATATAATTCCAATGAAAATATTAGAAACATTAACATCAGATGAATTAGAATTAATAATAAATGGAAAGCCATATATAGATATAGAAGAATGGAAAACATATACAGAATATAGAACACCATATACTAAAAATAGTAAAATAATAATTTGGTTTTGGGATATATTGAGTAAATTAAATCAAAAACAATTATCTAATTTTTTACAATTTTCAACAGGAACTGGAAGAGTTCCAATAAAGGGTTTTGCAGAATTAGAGTCAAATAGAGGAAATATTAGTAGATTTACTATTATGAGAACAAATTATTTTAGTAAAAATAAAAATTATATTAAAGCTCATACTTGTTTTAATAGAATTGAATTACCTGAATATCCTAATAAATATTTATTACAAGAAGCAATTGAATTTGTTGCTAATTGTGAAATATTAGGATTTGGAATTGATTAATTTCTTTATTATTTTAGTAAATCTACCTTTTTTTTTGTTTGTTTTTTGTAGGATATTATTTTATATATTTTAGTTATTTTTTCTTTTATTTATTTTTAAAAGAAGAATTTTCTTTGTGAAAATAGATTAACAATTAAAAATATTTTATTTAAGGATAATTTATAAAATCGAATATTAAAAATTTTAAAAAGAAAAATTAAATGAAAATTCCTTATTAAGACATTAATCTTTTATTTCATTATTTTTAATAATTTCATAAATTTTAGAAGCAATAATTCCAATAGCTTTTCCTAAAGATTCATAATCAGAATGTTCATTATGATATTCTTCAATGACAATTGTTTCAATATCTTCTAAAATACCTAAAAGTTTAATACCAATTACAACCCAATCATTTATTTTTAGATTACCAAAATTACTAAAATCTTTTAGAGGTAATACACAATCTAATAAAAACCAAAATGTGTCTCCTTCTCCTAGAATTGAAAAAAATGCTTCTTTATTTTTATTGTTTAAATGATATTTCAGATTTGAAAATAAATTATCTAAAATTTTTGAAAAGCACTTTTCTGGAATTGTCAGATTTACTTTCTTATTTGAATTATTCAATTGGTTTAATTTTTCTTCTATTTCTCCATATTTTATTATAGAATAATATAATTGTTTTATTCCTTCATGTGATGATATTGAACAAAACATAAAACATAATAAAATTATTAAACTTTTCTTCATTTATTTTTAAAAAATAAATTTAATAAAATAGCTATTTTTATTTATTAATTTTTGTTAAAAAATTATTTTTAAAATTAAAAATCAAACAATTTTTTATTAAATAAATTAAAAAATAAATCATTTTATATACCTAAAGCAAAATGGAAAAAGAAATAAATGAAGTAAATTATTATAATATAATAAAATATAGTTAAAAGATGAAAATTTATATGATTTTTATCCTGAAAATTTAGAACATTCTAAACTTTTGCCTTACTTAAATGAAAATGTCACTTTTAAAATATCAGATTTTGCTTTAGTGTATAAAAAATCAAAAGAAGAATCAATTGAGCTAATTAAAAAAAGTAATTTTCTTCAATTAAATGAATCTAATGAAATTGTTTCTTATATTGAAACTGGAATAAATTCAATATATATTTATGAAAATTCTCCCGAAGAAAATACTATAAAATCAATTTTATCTATTCAAAATGAAAATATTAAATTTAATAGATATTATAAAAGAGGAGATGGAAAATGGGTGTTTGTAATTGAAAATAATCAAAAAGATTTTGAAAATAAATTAAATGAATTAAAAATAAAATTATATCAATTAACAAAAAGTTCAATAATAAATACTATAATATATAATAAAGAAAGTTCTAATTTAAAAGCAAAAAGAAAAGGATCAGATTATTCAAATAATAATAATTGGAGAAAATATAGTAATCATAGTGGAAGTAAAAAAAATTCTTTTGATAGTTATAGAAGTAATAATAGTTATAATAATAGTTATAATAGTTATAATAATAATTATAATAAAAATTATAGAAAAAAATATAAAAGAGAAAGATTTAATTCAGAAGGAAATTCTAATTGGGGTTATAAAAGTTATAATTATGGTTTTAGAAATCAATATGAAGAAATTGAAATTGATATTTCTAAAATAAAATATTCATTAAATATTACTAATAAATATCAACTTGAAACTGTTATGCAAATTTATAATAAAATGAATGAAGAAAAAAAATTTGATAAAAAACCAAATTTTAATATTGAAGAGGAAATTATTGGAGATAAACCAAAAGAAATTGTTGTTTTTAAAGCTGTTAATGAAAAAAATTATAAAAAAGAAGGAAGTGGAAATAAAAGTAATAATCAAAATTCATTTGGAATGAAATTACCTAAAATGAATCCTTTATGTAATATGTCTAAAAATTTTAATAAATTTGATATGATTCCTCAAAATATTAACTTTGAAAAAGAATAAGATTGAGATAAATAAAATAAATAATAAAATAATTATTTTTTAAGAACTTTTTAGGTTAATAATAGTAGAAACAATAAAATTCCTTTAATAAAAAATTTTTGAACATTTTTTTTATAGTAAATATTATTTTTTGAATATAGAATAAAAATAATTTTTATTTTGAAATAAAATGTTTAAATAGTTTTATATAAAAGACCTTTTATTGTTTATTTTTTTTGGATTATTTAAGATATTTATTAATGTTCTAAAATATTTAAAAAAAAGAATTACTGTTTTATATGATTTTTTACCAAAAAAAATATTGAGTTTTTATCTTGATATTAACTTATTTACAAAAAAAGAAATAAATTAAAATAAAACCTTAATTTAATTGTTATGTTTATTATTGTTCGATAAATGAAAATTAAATAGAATTAATGAATATAGGAAAATAATAAGAAATTAAAATAAAAAAATATTTATTATTTGATGTAAGTTTAAATTTTAAATTCCGAATCAATTATTATTTTTTATTTTTGAATAAATTTAAAATATTTTAAAAGTTTATTTATTTTCAATTAGATTTTAGTTTATCTATTCAAATAAATATTTATTAATTAAAAATGTATTCTACAATAGTTTATTCAGATAAATATTTTCCTTTACAAAAACCTCAAACCAAAAAATGGATTATTTTAGGGAAAACAACAATTAATAATATTTTACCAAAAATATCAAAAAATAAAAAAAATATATTATTTAATTCTCTTAAAAATCAAACTAATCCATTTTTATTAAATAATTCAATGAATTTAAATAAAAGTGTTAATCTTAATTCTCATTTTATAAAAGTTAAAGGTATTAAAAATTTACATATTTCAAATTCATTAGATAATAAAATAACAAGATTTAATTCAAATGATTATTTATTTAGAAATTCAAAATATTTAAGGAAGAAAAATAATGTGGAAAAATTAAAAGTAAAAAAATTGAATAATATTAAAAATATTGTATTTCAGATTCAAAAAAAAAATTTGGATAATTCTTTTGAAGAGAATAAGTGTTATTCGACAAAAAGATATTATGAAAAAAATAAAAATGAAAATAAAAATAATATTAGTATAGCTAAATTAGATGAAACTGAAAAAAGAATGAAAATGATTTTTAATTTTAAAAAATATTTTTCAAAAAAAAGTTTTTAATCTATTGTAAATATATCTTTTCGAATGATTCTATAAATTAATTTTTATAAAAAGAATGATATATTTTTTTTTTTGAAAAATATTTTATTATATATTAATTATATAATATATTAATATTTAAATTTTGTAATAAATTTTTTTAAAATTCCAAATAATTAATTCCCACTCTAAAATTTAGGAATAAAAAATTAATTTAAAAAAATTACAGAAATTTTATTTATTAATTCAAGAAAATTAAGATACTTTATATAATTCTTTTGATTAAGACATTGTGAAAAAATAAAAAATACTTATTCAAATATTTATTTCATAAATTTTTTTTATATTTATATTTATTAAAATATAAAATTCTTAAAATTATTTTTATAATTGTATGAGATATTAATTCAAAACCATTCTTATTAAAACATTACATATGAAAGATTTTAAAATAATTAATCAATAGTATATAAAATTTATATATATAAAATACCAAAAAATTAAATTTACGATATTACTCATTTTTTTCATTGAATTCACAAATAATTTTCCAATATAAAAAACAATTAGAAACTTTGAAAAATATATTTTAATTATTTTAAACTAACTCTGATTATTTTGAAGTGATAAATTTTTCTTTATACTTTCCATTTTTTGAATTTTTTTAGTCAAATCATCTTTATTATCATCAACAACTTCTTTTTTTGTTTTTTTAATTTCATTTTCAATAAATTTATGAAAGAAATTAGTAAATGAAGGATTTTCATTATTTGAAAATTCATTAAATATATTATTTTTATGATTGTTATTATTCTCTTTTAACACATTTAAATTTAAATCACTTTGATGACGATATTTATGAGTATTGATAGAATCTAATTTTTTATTTGGAAATTTATTTTTAATTTTTTTCTTTTTAAACATATCTTCAGAAGGACATTTTCTATATTCAAGAGTTTTTTCTTTTTTTTTTAAAGGAAAATCATCTAAAGAATTAAAACTTTTAAATTTTAATTTATTAGATTTTATTGTCTTTAATTTAGAAGAATATCGACTTTCAGAATCATCATCTAAACCAAAATCTTGATCTTTTAAAATTAATTTAATTTTTTTTCTTAATTTTGGAGTTTTAGAATATCTATAATCACTAAGTTCATCAATATTTTCATATTTACTATTAATTGAAAAAGAAATTTCAGTAGAACAAATAGAAATATTATTATCATTCTTTTCATTTAAAACTTTATGAGCAATATTATTATTTTTATCATATTTCATAAAATTTTCATTAGGATAAATTTCATTATTAATTTCATCAGGTTTATAAGGAGTATAATGTGATCTATTCGTTATTAAAAATTGTTTATGAATATCATCAGAATATTTATCTGAAAATTCAATTTTATTATTTGAGAAATGTGATAATCTTCTTGTTTCCATTTTATGATTTTCACTTTTTTTTGTTCTTTTAGATTTTTGAGTAAATTTACTTGAATTTGAAGAATCAGAATCATTATTAATTTTTTTTGTATCAAATTTAAGAACTTCTGTTTTAATTGTATCTGCATGTAAAGTATGATTTTTACTTTTAGAATAAGAACTTTCTTCAGAAGGATCATCATTTTCTTTTATAGTATTTAAATTATTTATTCCATTATCTCCTAAATTATCATAATTTTTTTTTTCATTTTTATCAGAAATTGTAGGAATAGATTGTAAATCTACTTCATTTTGAGAAACATTTGATTCTTCTATTTTATCATTTGTAACAATTCCATTTGTAATATTAAATATTTTAATAACTTTTGCTATTAATCTTCTTATTTGTTGCATATTAAAAAGAGATTTTTGAATTATTTTATTACAAATTTGTGGATAACTTTGACTTATTTCTAAAGCATCTGGTTTTTTTAAATAAAATAATTCTGCTTTTCTTGATTTAACAATTGCACATAAAGGACTTCTTTCATTAGAAAACATTAATACATCACCAAAATGTTCATTTTTTCTTATATCTAATATTTTAAAATTTTGATAAATATATTCTGGTTCTTCTTCTAAATCATCTGTTGAATTATGATGAATAAATGAATTATGTTCTTGTACGTTCATTAAAGTTAATGAATTATTTAAATTATTATGATTACTATTTGTTTGTTCTTTATTTATTGGATTTTCACATATTTTTAATGGAAGTTCTAAACTTAATTTTCCTCTTTTTACAAAAATTATATCTTCTATAAAATCTCCATCTTTTATTAATATATCATTTCTTATTGCTAATATTGGTTTAAAACAAAATATTACTCTAACAATAAAATCTTTATTATCAAAATTTTTAAAAAAAATAAAATTTTTAATTATAGGTTCATACATATTATAAACAAGAACATTTTTTAAAGAAATAGGTAATTCTTCAATTAAATTTTTTTCTTGATCTTCATTATTTTGTTTATGTTTAATATATCTATTAATTCTTTCAAATAAATCATCATTTAAATTAGGATATTTCATTCTAATATCTTCTAAAACTTGATATTTACTAAAATATTCTTCTTCTTGATCATTTAAACTTTTAACATAATTACTAATAGCAGTAACAACCCAAGAATAAGCAATAATACCTCCAAATTCCATTATAATTCCAAATACTTTTTCTGTAACTGTTATACATGTTAAATCACCATATCCTACTGTTGTTACTGTTTCTATTAAATAATAAATACATAAAAAATATAATATTGGAAAATTTTCTTCTTCAAAACCAAAATTTGTTATCCAACTTGGATATGAATTTTTTCCTAAAAAAATAAATACACATGATACAAAATTTATTGTTATAAATGTTAATATAATCATTTTATAAAAATTATAATAATTATTATAATGCTCATATTTATCTAATTTTTCATCGATATATTTTAAAAATTTATTTTTGTGTAATACTTTAATAATTTTTATTAATCTTAATAGAATTAATAAATAATAATAATTACTTGTATATTTAAAAGTTGTTAAAAAACCAGAATCTTGACATTTTGAATCAGAAAAAGATAAAATAGTTTTTATTGGTATTGCAGCAATTAAATCAGAGAAAAACCATCTTTTTAAATTATGTCCAAAAATATAAAGAATATAGGTTTGTAAAATATCATCTGAATTATAATAACCAATAAAATTAGGAATAATAAAATCTATAAAAAAGACGAAATCAATAAATATATTAATTATATTAGTTAAATTCCAAAAACTTCCTGTTCTACAATAAATATCATTAACACCTAAAAAAAAAGGATAATATATTAAAGAATAAAAAGTCGAAATAAAAACAAAAAAATCTAAAAATATTAAAAAAGTAGCTTCAGGTCTTATAAAATAATTAGAAATATCTTGATCATTATATTCATCTAAAGAATCATAGACTAAACCTTTTTTTTGTAATTCTCTATATTTTTCTAAATCTATTTTTTCTTTTTCATCTTCTTCATTATAACTTTCATTTTCATTTAATTCAGATAAATCATTAATAAAACTTATTTTATCATCAATATATGTTTTTTTAAAACTTTCTAATGCCATTCCACTTTTTGGAGTTAAAATAAAACTTTTTTTTAAATCATTTGTTATATCATTTAATTCTAATATATTTTTATTTGAAATTCTTGTCATATAAAAAAGTCTTTCATTTTCTTCTTCTAAGTTATAATTTGATAATTTTTCTCTATGACTTTCTCTTCTTGTTTTTGGTGGACTATCATTATTATTTTCTTTAAAATATTCTGGTCTTACAAAAAATGAAAATAAACCTTCAGTTTTATCTTTTTTTTTTATTTTTTTTTTTTTTAAATCTTGTTCACTCCATCTTCTTATTATTTTATTATAATTATTTTTTTTTTCTTTTTTCTCTGGAAGATCAAATTTAACTAATTTAGCATTATTATTTTTATTACCATTTATTGTTTTTAAACGAGATAATGATTTTTTCGATAATTTAGAAGTTTTAATTGAACTTTTTTTATTTAATTTATTATGAGATTCAATTCCCATCATTGTAGTACTTTTTTGTAAATTAAATTTTTTAAGAGATTTTTTTTTAAAAGGAACATTTAATAAATTTTTATTCAATGAATATTCTTTATTACTTGAAATTGAATTACTTCTTCCTTTTTTTATATTTGAAGGTGAAGTGATTGTTACATTATAATCTAAGTTTTTATTTATTAGAGGTGTTATTTTATTTATATTTGAATTCCTTTTTTGAAGAGAATGTGTTGTTTTAATATTATTACTAGTTAATGAATTTGTATTTCTATAATTTTTAGTTATTTGGTGTTTTAAAATTGAAAATCTTTTTGAACCTCTTTTATGTTTATTTATACTTAATTTAGATTCAAAAATATCATCATCAAAACCATTTATAGTCATTGTTTCTTTTAATTCATTTACCAGTCCTGTTATAAATTTATTTGCTTCTAACAATTTTGATTCTCTTTTTCTTGGTTCTTCTATATTTTGATTATTGTTTGTATTTTCTATATAATTTAATTGAATTGAATAATTATCTCTATTAGTATTTCTATTTGATTTTTGTAACATGTCAAATTGATATTCCTCTTTTAATAGAGTTTTTGATGTTTTCATTTTTTTTTTACAATTTAGGAAAATTATTTTTTAAATTAAAATAAAAGTTTCGAATTTTATAGATATTGTTTATAGGAATAACATAACAATTTAGTTTTTTTCATTATTAAATTATTTATTACGTTTATTTACATAGAAAATTAATATAAATTTTGATTCTATATTATAATAATTAAATAAAAGTTCAATAAAAATAAAATAAATAAATTTTTTGTGTTGAAAAAAAATTATTTCAAAAGAAAAAAAATGTCAAAAAGTGATTCAATTTATTTTAGTTTAAAAAGTTTAAAAAATATTGAATATGAAATTCAAATGGAGACTTTAGAAGAACAATTAAATTTTATAGCAACATTACCATTATCAGCTCCAAAAAGAATATTTGAAAATTCATATTCTTTTTTAGATTTAAAAGCAATGAAATATTTTTCAAATTTTAAATCAATAGATTCAATATCTGAAAAAATAATAAAAATCATAGATAATGGAAATACTTCAATAATAGAAAATGAAAATAATATTTTAGTCTTAAAATTTTCACCAAATAAAATTAAAAGAAATGAATTTTCTTTTGAATTAATAGAAAAAGAAATATCAGGAAAAGAAAAAATGGAAGGATTATATTTATCAATCAATAATATAACAAAGAAAGTAATAGATTTAGAAAAAGAAAATACATTATTAAAGCAAAAATTTGAGAATCATCAAAATTTATATAATAGTAATTTACAAGATATAATATCAATGATAAAAACATTAAAAGAACAAAAAGATTCAGAAATAATAAGTTTACAATATGAAATAAATTCATTAAAAAAAACACCAATAAATTCAAATCCATATTCAACAAATACATTATCATATAAAAATAATAATATAAATAATTCATATATAAATAATACATATAAAACACAAACATTAAATAATAATCTTCAATTGAATTCAACAATAATAAATAATCCAATGAATAACACAATAAATAATATAAATAATTCAATGAATAATATAAATGATCCTTTTAAAACATTTACAGCAGTTCAAGATAAAGATACAATACCAATTCAAATAATAGAAGCTCATTTAGGTCCAATTAATCATATTTCAGTATTTCCAAATGGAAATTTTATTTCAGTTTCTGATGATTGTTCAATAAAACTTTTTGATAAAGATTGTTTATTAATAACATCATTAGAAAATGCACATGAAAATTCAATACAATATATTTCAATAAAAAACAATTATGAATTTGTAACATGTTCTGATGATAGAAGTTTAAAAATATGGCATTTAAATAAGAATATAATAGAATTATATAAAGAATTAAAAAATGCACATATTCAAACAATATCATGTGTAATATATACATCATTAGGAAATATAATATCATGTTCAATAGATAAATTTATAAAAATTAGATTTGGAAATTATTATGAAAAAGTAACTGTATTAGTTAATACAGATACAGTTGCAGTTTTTTCTCTTTTAGAAATAGATAATGATATATTAATTTCAGGAGGATGGGAAGGAATAAAATTTTGGGATTTAAAAAAGAAAATTAAAATAAATTCTATTGATAATTGTTCTGTTGTTAATTGTGATGCTTTAGCAAGAATTGATTCTGATAAAATTGCTGTTGGAGGTGATAAATATGGTATAATAAAAATTATTAGTATAAGTAAAAAAAAAATTATTATGGAAATTAATAATTTTACACAATGTTTAGCTTTAATGGGTATTTTTTTTAAAGGTTTATTTGCGAGTGGAGGAGAAGATTGTTGTATTAGATTATATAATGTTGATAATTATGATTGTGTTAAAGAAATTAAAAGAGCTCATGAAGGAGGTGTTAATGGATTTTGTAAAATTAGAAATGGAATTTTAGTCAGTTATGGAGCTGATGGAAATATTAAATTTTGGAATGTTTAATATTTATTTTTTTATTTACTTTTTTTTCTTATTTTTTACTTTGTTTTTTTTATTTTAGGTTTATCAATCTTTTTTTGTAGTTTGATTCTTGGTTTAATTTTTTTCTAATTAAAAAAATATTTTTTTATTTTTTTTTATATTAATATTTAATATTTAGAATGTTTTAAATTTTTTCAATAAGATTTTTTTGATTTAAATTTTAATTATTTGATATTTATTGTTATTAAATAATATGAAATTTAAAAATTAAATTATAAGTTAATTATTTTTCGAAACATATTCAAAATTATCTTCTAATTCATTTGCTCTTATTTTTCTTTTTTTCTTCAATAAATAAAAAATAATATAATATACAAGAACTCCAATAATAATAATTAGTAATATAATAATTATAATACTCATATTAAACTTAGAAGAATTATCAAAAAATTCATAAAATCCAATAGTTCTTTTATCTTTATCAAAAATAATATCAAACTTTTTAAAAAAGGGAGAACCTAAAATCCAGTGATTAGAAATATCATCATTATGGAAAACAATTAAAAAATAATATCTTCCTTTAAAATAATAAAATAAATCTTCATGATTTAAAATAAAAGTCATATTTAACTTTTTATGATAAAATGTTAAATTACCAAATTTTTCAATTTTAATATTATCTTTACATGAAATATAATTATATATTGTCCCTAAATCATTAGATTGAAAATTATTTTCATTACAATCAAAATTATTAAAAAATTGATTTTTCATAGTATTTTTCATTTGTCTTGGAGCAATAATAATACCTTTTTCAATTTGAAAATAAATATTCTCATCTAGAAAAGAATTATTATTATATTTAATTTTATCAAAGTTTAAAGCCCAAAATTGTTTTATAACTTCAATTTCACAATTTTCACTTTTAAAATAAGAATAATTATAAGTTTTTTTATCAATTTGATCTGGTCTAGCTCCAATAATAATTTCTCCTTTATCTTTATTTTTATTATAATATTTAAAATAAAAATAATATCCATCGATTAATTTTCTTTTTTTTAATTGATAAATAAAATCTATATTTTCATAAGTTTCTAATGATGCATCAAGAAATAAACCAATATTACCACCTTCATTTATAATAAATTTATCATTTAATTTTGAAGTAAGTAAAAATTGAAATTTATCTAAATTTTTAAAATTACTTTTAGGTAAAGAAATTATATCTGAAACTGTATTTGCAATTTCAAATTCTTCTCCTTCAAAATTTGTTTTTGTATCATTTGTAAATTTTGTAAAAGATTTACTTATTTTATAATTATAAACTTTATTTGTTTTTGATTGAGAATCTGAACTTATTATATAAAATGGAAATGAATTCATTTTATAAGAAACTGGTATTTCTTCAGAATGAGAACCTATTTTTATATTTGTATATATATCATTATTATATAATTTTTCCATTATATTATCTGGTGTTAATGATGTTAAATTCCTTTCAAAAGGTAATTTTAAATAATTTATGTTTTTTATGTTTTTCAGGATAAATATGAAAAAGAAAAGAAATTTCATTTGTGAAAAATTTTAATATATATTTTTTAATTTTTTTTACATTGATTATGATTTAAAAATTCATTTATTTATAATATATTTTTATATAATAATTATATAACTCATTAAGTTAACTATTAAAAGATTTATAGCAAAAAGTTAAAATAATTAAAAAAATGTTTTCAAAACAACAAATAATTCTGAATTTTTATGGTGAAAAAAATTATATGGATTTACCAAATTCATATGATAAATTATTAGAAATTATAAGTTTCAACATTCAAACAACAACAGAAGAATGTAAAAATAATATAATCATAAGTTACAAAGATGAAGATAATGATTATATATCTATAGATAATAATTCAGATTTTAATGAATTTTATAAATATGCTCTGAATAAAAAAAATTTTGAAATATTTGCTGATTTAAATGAAAACACAATTTGTATTTTAAAATCAAAAATTAATGATGAAAATTATTTAAAGAAAAAAGACAGTGATAATATATTGAATAATATTCATAGTACTGAATCCATTATATTAAATGATGAAACAAAAGAAGAAGAAAAATTTACTGATAAAATTTTATCAATAATAGGAATAAATAAATTGAAAAATTTTTTTTCATAAATTTATATTAAATAACTATTATTAATTAGATAAAATTAAATGGCTCATTAATTTTATTATTTTATTTTTTAATTGTAAAAATTAAAATACAGAATGGCAGATTTATTTTCAAGAAAAAAAAATTATACTTTATCACCAAGAGCAGTAAATAATTTAAAAAATAATGATTCAACTCCAAGTTTAAATATTGAACAAATATTAATTAATTGGATAAACACAATTGCAGAACCTCATTGTTTATTATTAGAAAATTTATTTTGTTCTGATGTTATTGAAACTGGAATTATTTTT
Organism: Isotricha sp. YL-2021b; assembly: GCA_023805745.1. Lineage (NCBI taxonomy): Eukaryota > Ciliophora > Litostomatea > Vestibuliferida > Isotrichidae > Isotricha > Isotricha sp. YL-2021b. Next base: position 4,539 of record JAJJKW010001497.1, on the reverse strand, counting down.
ATAGAAATTTTAAAATATTTTTTAAATTTTTTTGGAATCAAAGATTTCAACCCCGATAATAGATTAACTAAAGAAGAAAAAGTAAATTTAGTTTTAACTTCTTTAATGGAATTAAATAAAGAAAATAAATTTAATAATCATCATCGTCAACAAATAAATTATTTTTTTAATCATAATAAAGAAATTTTTAAAGATAAAAATGAATTAATTTCTTTTTTTGAATTATTAAAAAGTGTATATGATAAATATGGTTTAAATAATGAACAAACAAAAGTTAAAAATACAACAAATGCTCAAAATGAAAATTTAAATATAAATAATATAAATATGAATAACAATTATAAATATGAAAATAGTTTTCTTCAAAATTTTAAAAATAATAATAAACAAGATGCATTTTTGGAATATGAAAAAAAACAAAAAAGAAAAAAAAAAAATGGAAATATTTATCATAATATTTCTAGTCAAAATAAGAATACAAACTTATTGAATGTTTTATTATCTCCTCAAATTAAAGAAAATCAAAAGAAAAAAAATATTTCTTCTTCTTTATCTCCATCACATAATATTATAATATCAATTTCTCCAAATCATTATAATAAAAATAATACATTAAAAGGAAATATAAACTCAAAATTAAAAGTTTCAGAGAGTTTAGAAAAAAAAAATATATCTCAAAGTACAAATTTAAATTCAATTCCTTCAAAAAAAGATATTATAAATAATAATAATTCTGAAAGTAATGATGAAATAGAAAAAAAATTAGTTCCAAAAATAAATTTGACAATTGGATTAATTTCTAAAAATTTGAATAATAATGAAAATTTTAATTATTATAATATTTGCCTTCCAACAAAACCAATTATTGATATTTCTATAAATTCAAAAGAAGAAAAATTTAATAAATTTAATCCTTTAATTAGTAAAAATGTTAATTTTAAAATTGATAAATTAATTAATAAAGACAATAAAATAGATAAAAAAGAAAATGAAAAAAAAGAAGGAATTCCTAAAATTGCAAGTTATTTAAAAATTAAAATAACTGAATGGTTAAACTCTTTAAAAATATTTCAAAAGACTTTAAAAGATTGTTCAATAATAAATTTATGTCATAATGGACTTTTATTTTGTGAAATTATAAATAAATTTAATAATAATCAAAAACTAATAATTAAAGGAATTATAAAAGAACCAATTACAGATAATCAAAAAAAATTAAATATTCATAAATTCTTTAATCATATTTATAATAATAAAAAACTTTATGATTATGTAAAACCTTATATTAATTATATTAATGAATTGATTTCTAAAAATGAAGATATTATCTTTGGAATATTATATGGATTATATAAATATTATAATAAAAATATTAAATTAAGTATTCCAACACCACCTAAAGTAAAAAATAAAACTTATTTCAAAAGTCATAATCAAAGTCAAGAAAAATTAAAAGAGAAAAATTCATATTTAAAAAGAAGTAATAAATCTTTAAAAACAATAAGAAGTTGGTTAGGTAAAAATTCATCAAGTTCAACAAAAAAAATTCCAAAAGAAAATTATGATGAATCGAATTTTTTAAATGCTTTTAGTATAAATAGTGAATTTAATTTGAATAATAGTTTTGATAATAATTATAATGAAATGTATATTAAAAGAAAAAGTTTTATGAGAATAAATTCACTTTCAGTTTCTCAATGTAGTAGTATTGGTGTAAGTCCAAGTAGTAATACAACTTTTGATGATTTAAAAGAATTTACTAAATTAAATATAAATTCTATTAATAAAATTAATTATCAAAATAGTAATCATAAAAAAAGTATTGTAAATTCCTCAATGATTAATTTAAATAAGAATGATAAATGTAAAGATAGTAATTTTTATCAAATAAATGAAAATTCTCCTTGTACTAAAAAGTTTAAAAATTATATTAGTAATGAATTTGAATTAAATAATCCAAAATGTTTTTTAGTTTTTAAAGGCTCTAATTAATAGAATGGAAAAAGAAAATGAAAAAGTAATGAAATGTTATTTAATATTATTTAAATTTTATATTATTATATTTATGTTAATTAAAATTAAATAATAAATTGAAAAAAGTTTTATATTAAATATATTTTTTCCTAAATTTAATATTTTTTCCCAATTTGATTTAAATTTTAAATTTATTTAAAATTATGAGATAAGTTTTTTAATTTGAATATAATTTAAAAATGAATAATTTACACTTTAAAGAATTTAGAAAAATGATTTCAGAAAGTATTATAAATTCATCTAAAATAAAAACTCTTTCAATAAGTAAAAAAAGTTCAAGGAAAAATAAAAAAATAAAATGTCAAAATATTCCTCAAACATTAAATTTAAAATGTTATTATTCAATAAACAAAACTCCAAATAAAGTTAATACACTTCGTTCTTATAAAGAAAAGAACAATAGAAATTATATAATGAATTCTCCATTAAATTCAATAAGAAAAAAAAATGTTCCAAAAACAAATGTCAAAATATATAGGAAAAACTTAATGTATAAATGTCAAAATTCAATTTCAATAAATTTTTCATCTTTCAAAAATAAAAAACATACAAATAAAATTAGTAATCATGTTACAATTGATTCTTCTTCTACAACTACAGAAATTCATTCTAAAAGTTGTAAAAATTTTATTTTAAATCAAAAGTTAGATAATTTAAGAGATAGATGTATTAATTTATTAAAAAAATATGATGATTTATTTGAAAAATTTGAAAAAAAACTTGAATAAATTTAAATTATATTAAATTAGTTAAAAATTTGAATTCAATTTAAATTATGAAAATACAATAAAGCTTTTAAATAATATTATATGGAAAAAGAAATTAAAAATGTATCTAAAAAATGCTCAATAAAAAATATTATTTATTATGCTTATTTATATTTTATAAAAGAATAAATTTATATTTATGATTACAAAAAAAATTAATTATTCATTGAGATTATTTCAACTAATATTAAAATTGTAATTTTTAATCTATCCATTGATTTTATTTTTTTTTCTAATAAAATATTTTTTTCAATATAAAAATACCTATTAAATATCTATTTCATTTTTTTCATTGTATTCATTTTTTATTCTCCAATATTGCCAGAAATTTGATATTCTTTTATTTACAATAATCTAATATAATTCTTTATGCTAATTTTAATTTACAACTAATAATCTAATTTTATATCCATTTTTATTAATTTTGGAGAAAAATATGATAATAAAAATCTTTAACATTCTCAAGTAGAGAAAACCCATATATTTTTCATTGAAATTTCATTAATTTAAGTTTTCATTAAGAATATAAGTTATATAAGGAAATTTTTTTGAATTTACTTTAAATTTAGTAAATCTTTTTTCTTTTGTTCTATTCCTTTTAATTTTAATTTATTATTATCTATATATTCTTTTATTTCACTTTTCAAGTTTACACTTTTTCCTGTGTCTATTAGTATGCATTTCTTTTTATTTTTGTATAGTAACACATTTGTTTTTGATTCAAACATGTATAAATTATCTAGTATTTTTTTCATAGTAGCCTCAATTCAATTTGATTGCATTTACTTTGGTAAAGTATTTTTCAACATGCTTCTTGAAAACTTTTTCAATTCCTTCTTGAGTAGCAGTATTCTTGTTCTTTACTATAGCAAATTGCTCTCCTACCAAATCCTTAATCTCATTTTCGGAAAGTGTAGAGTTTAAATCTATTACTCTTCTAATCACTTGAGAGATTACTTTTTCTTTGGCTTTGTTTATATCATAATCTTCTTTATTTAATGTACACATAGCCAAGTAAGCAAGTAGGAATGTATCATCAAATAATCCTCTTAGTTCGCCCTCATCCTCGTAATTCTTATCTAATTTATCTCTTTTATCTTCATCACCAAAATGTTCTTGCAAATAGGTCCATAGTACCATTGCATATTGGAAATTAGTGTTTTTTAATATTACGTTCGTTTTCTTTATTGGTGGTCTTACCAATGCTACGTGACGGCGAGATAAATCTTTAAATACAGGCGTACTCTTTAAATCAATTATTCTTTCACCCATTTTTTTGATTCTTGTTTCTAAGTCATCGCCATTCTTTTTACCATCATTTTTTCTGGTATTATAATTTCTTCATTCCATCCAATTTTTACTACAAACGTTTCGTTATTGATATATTCTGAAAGAAATGTCTGGACTGAAATTTTTATTTGTTCTTTAATTTTTCAATTTGACTATGATAATAATCCACTTCATTTTGTAAAACTTCAATTTTCCTTTTTGTTTCTTCAAATTCTTTTAACTTTCCTTCTATTAAAGAAATAGCATCATTTGCATTTAATATATCATTTTGAGATTTTTTATTAGAATTCTCCAAATTTTGAATATCATTCTCTAAATTATTTTTTTGCTCATATAATCCATCAGTATTCCTTTGTGCTTCGGAAATTTCATGTAATAAAAAGTGATGTTTTTCTTCTTCTCGAGATATTTCTTTTTCTTTTGTTAAAATCTCATTTTTTATATTTTC
>JAJJKW010000471.1:0-24703 GCA_023805745.1 Isotricha sp. YL-2021b | reverse complement strand
TTTTTTTTTAATTCATTTTGATTCTTTATTTTTTCTAATAAAGAGATAATTGTTTCTGATTCTTTATTGTGAAAATAAAAAATTGTTTCAACAAATTTAAAATTCTTTAAATTTTGAATAATAGGATAACATAATTTTTGTAATTTTTGTTTGTTTTCATAAACATTTATTAAATTTCTAAATAAAGAAATTTGTAAATTATTTAATTTCAAAAAATTTTCTTTCATTTTATTAATTCTTTGAACATAATTTTGGAGTAATTTAATTAAATTATCTATATTTTCACAAAAAATATTTATTTCATTATTTACAGAAGAAATGTTTTTTTTATAATTTTCAATTATTTGATTATCTAAGCCTATAGTGTTAACATATGAATGGTTACTATGATTATTATATTTACATTCATAACAAAGTTCTTTTTTACAATCTTTACAAAAAAAATAATATGGTTTTGCATGTTCTTTACAATAACAATCAAATTCTTCTAAAGAAATTAATTTTCCACATAAAGAATGAGCTTCTGAACAATTATTACATATAAATTTATTATGATTATAACAATAAAAAAAAGAACTTTGTTTTGCTGAAATATTACAACAAGAACATAATACATTTTCTATTTGATTTTGTAATTGTTTTTTTAATGAATCTTCAAGAGATAATTGAAAAAAATGACTATTTTGACATTTTAAATTAAGATAAATATCATTATCTTTATTGGATAATTCAATATATTGAATATTATAACATTTAGGGCATCTAAATATTTCACAATTAGGTCCATTTATTTCATTGTCTTCAGAAGAAATAAAATTTGAACTCATTTTTTTATTTTAATTAATAAAAAAATAAAAAAAAGGTATAAAAAGAGATTGCTTTATAGTTTAAAAAAAAAAATATATTATAAAAAGAATCTTTTGTATTATATTTATCATTTGATGAATCTTCAGCTTTTCTACTAATTAAAATTTTTTTTTGAATTTCCATTTTTTTAAAATAAAAATAAATTTCTATCAAGAAAATGAAAAAATATAATTTTATAAAATATTTTCAAGAAAAAGGGAATTTTGAAATAAGATTATCTTTCATATATTAATTATATTATATCTTTTTTTTAATTTTTGAAAAAAAATAAAAAATGTTTGATTGATTTAACGAATTAAGATTTCTAAAGGAAATAGTGTAATAGTGGAAAAAATATGCATTAGGAGAAAAAGAAATTTAAAAAGTAAAACATAAATTGAACAATTAATGGGCAATATTTAATTTAAAGAATATATTTAAAATGAATGTAATATTTTAAAGTTGAAATAGATATCAAAAATTTACTCTTGAAAATTTTAAGTCTTAAATTAAATTTGAAATAATTAAAATAAAAATTATTTTCTAAATATAAATTAACAATAATAATCTATTTTTCTTATCTTCCAATAATAATAATAATTTGATTAACTAAATAAAAAAATATATATTATATTCAATAATAGGAAATAATTTGTTAAAAAACATTAACGTATATTATTAAATCCTTCAATAAACTCTTCAAAATCAATTTCACCATCATTATTAATATCAAATTTTTTATATAATATATATAAATCTTTTTTTTCTCTTTCATTTTGTGGTTTAATCATATCACAAAATTCATTAAAAGAAATTTTTCCAGAACAATCTGCATCATAACTTTTAAAGCATTCTAATAATTGTTCTTTTTTAATATATTTTTCATAATCCATCATAGCAGAAACAAATTCAGTAAAATTTATTAAACCATTTTTATCAACATCCATTTCATGAAATATTTCAATTAATTCATCAGGATTAATTTTTTTTCCTAAATTACATTTATCAATTCCTTTTTTAATTTCTTCCATAGTTAAATCACCATCAGAATTAGCATCTAAACTTTTAAAAATTTCAACAAAATTTCTAGTTTCATCTTCAGTTAATCTAAAAGCAGTAAAATTAATAACAGATTTTTGCATTAAATTTAATCTAGAATATTTTTTAATATGATTCCAATCAATTAATAAAACTTCATTAGTAGAATTTGGAGCATTTTCTTTTATCCATTGAGTTTCTAATAATTCTGCAGCAGAAGGTCTTTTATTTTTTTCAACTAAAATACTCTTAATTAAATCTTTTGCATCTTGAGATATTTTATCAAATTCAGGATAAAAAGTATATTTCATAGAACAAATTTTATTTTTTAATTCTTCTTCATTTTTACTATAAAAAGGAGGTTTTCCACATAACATAATATATAATATAATTCCACAAGACCAAATATCACATTTTTCATTATATTTATCATTAATAACTTCAGGAGCCATATAAAAAGTTGTTCCAACTGCTCCTTTCATTTCATTATCTTCCCCATTAAATATTTTACTTAATCCAAAATCTATTAATTTAATTGGACTATTTTCTTCTATTGTACTAAATAATATATTTTCTGGTTTTAAATCTCTATGACATACTCCATGTGCATGTAAATAATTTACTGCTTCTAATAATTGTTTAAATATTTTGGCTGCATCTTTTTCAGTATACATTGATAATTTTTTTGCTCTTTTTGCTAATCTATCAAAAAATTCTCCTCCTAAACATTCTTCCATTATTAAATATATATAAATATTATCTTCATATATATCATATAATTTTATTATATTTGGATGATCTGTTGCTCTTAATAAATCTATTTCTGTTTTAAATCTTTGTTTATTTTTTATTTGTCTCTTATTCATTTTTTTACATGCATAAATATGTCCTGTTGTTATATTTTGAACTCTTATTACATGACCATATGATCCATGACCTAATTCTTGAATAAAATTATAATATGAATTTATATCTGCTATATGTGCTCCGATAAAATGAGATTTCCTTATCATTTTTATTTAAGTTTTTTTTGGGTGTTTTTTTTAAAATTTGTTTTAATTTTTTTTAATTATTCTTTTTCTATTATATTTTTATTTATTAGTTTTATCAAAAAATATTCATTTTTGAAAATGGAAATTTTAAATAAGAAAAAAGAAGAAAAGAATATTTTTCAGTTTTTTGTAAATGATTTTTTTTTTCGTCCTTCTAATTCATTCAGTAAATCTCGTTTAAATAATAATGATACTGTTCAATTAATATCTTTCTTAATTACTATTATAAAAAATACCTTAAAAAACCTTTATGAAATAACATATTTTCACTTACGTCTTTTTAATTATTCTTTAAATTATATTGGATTCATATTTTTTATTTTTTTTTTCTTAGTAACATTTATTTATTCAGAATTAATTGATGAAGATGATAATTCTGATATTCCAGATTCAATAATCTATAATGCTTATTTTCAAAATCAAAAAATTATTCATATAACATATGAAAGTATAATTGAAAATAATAAAACTTTTAATAATGAATTTACTGGACCAATTGATACTGTTGATATACTTTCAAATTATAAATATGATTTTTTTTATCATCTAGATGAAAAAATTGGAAAAAATATTTATCAATCATATGGTAATAATACAGTTTTTAAATTATATTTAGATGATTTAAAAAAAATGATTAATTCTTCTATTATAAGTGAAAGACAAGCAAAAATTTTATGGCAAATTTTACTTAATATTAAAGTTGAATATGTTAAAAATTATTATTCAAATTATTTATTGATTAAAAAACAGGAAATTTATCTATTTAATTTTTTTCCTTTGAAAACTGGAGTTTTTACATGTATTTCTTTTTTAATATTATATATTTTCATATTAAAAACTTTTACTTCCAAAATAAAGGATTCCTTTATTTTTAATATTTTTGGTTTATTTATTACTTTTTTTGTTGTAAATTTTTTATATGAAAATAAATATTATAGTGCTTCAGGTTTACTATTCATTCAATTATCATATTTTTTAAAATGTTTAATAGAAACTTTTTTTCTTAAAGCTCATATTTCAAGAGAAGATTTTGAAATATTTAGTTCAAATTTAAGTGCTAATAATTTTAATCAATTTATATCAAAATTTGCTATTTTAATTAGTTTAACATTTACTTCTGGAATTTTAATTTTTGGAATTTATCGAGTTTGGATAAATTATATAATATTTTATTTATCTTTATTTACTTTAGTAATTTTTATAAGTAATTGCCTTTGTTTATTAGAGCCTCCTACATTTTTATTCCCATTGAAAAATTTATTAATAGTAATTTTAGGTTTAATAAATTTTATAATATCAAAATTTCATAAAAATGTATATCATTATAAATTTAATATATATAAAGAAATAAAATTTACTCATCATTTAAGAAGTTTAGAATCATTAATTCCAGATTCATTATATTTAGTAAGTGATTTTTTTACTATTTTTTGTTTTCATTATTTAAATGATTTTTTAAAAACTCAAATGAATAAATATTTAATTCAAACAAATCATCCAAATAAAAAATTTACTTATGATGATTGTTTTTGGCTTCTTGGATTTATAATTGGAATTGGAATTGGAATAATTGGAATGTTAAAAGGAGAATATATGTGTTATATTATTAGTATGTATTTTGTAAAAATTGTTATGGATATTTTTTCAAAAGTTTTCAATATTAAATTAGTTAGATTAGTCAATGATTGTGTTTTATTTATTTATATTTTTATGAATCATATAATAAATAAAAAAGGAGATAATTACTTAGTTGATTTATTTTCTTCTAAAGAAGAAAATAGATTTATTCCAAAATATATTTGTAAAATACTTTCACTTATTCAAATATTTAGTTATATGTTAATGAATTTTGATTATGTTTATTCTCAAATTTCAGATAAAAATTTTGATTTAGAAAATTTTAATGAAAAAACTAATAATATTTATACTATTGCTACTTCAAGAAAAAAAAATAATCATACAAATTATTATTTTCAATTAATTAAACCAGAAAAAAAATTTAGTCTTCAAACTTTTTTTTTTATTAATTGTGAATTTTATCTTAATTATATGGGTATATGTTTAATTTTTTATATTATGAAATATAGTGAAAAATCATATTTATGTTTAACAATACTAACTTTTATTCTGATATTATTTTTTGCAAGGAAATTCTTTATTATACATGAATTAAAGAAAGATTATGAATATCTTTTTTCATATATTTACGCTTTAATTATAAGTATGAGATTATTAGTTCTCACTAAAAATAATCCTATTTTAAAATTTGTTTGTAATCTTAATGTTCTTTTTTTAATATTATTTTATTCTTTGGTTGATAGAAGAAAAAATTTAATTACTTTTTTAATTTATTTCCAATTATATGCTGGATGTTTAATTTTAAATTCTAATTTTTTGTTTTTTGATTTATTATCAATAATATGTCTTCTTATTACATTTCAATTTAAAAATAATAGTAATTCTGAATATGATTTTATGGATGATGAGAAGGATGAAAATGGTTATTCTTGTGTTTTTTTAATACCTGCTTTTGTCTTTTTATCTTTCCAATTATATGGTTTTAAAAATGTTTTTTTTTGGATGAATAAAATTAATGATTATTTTAAAAGAATATTTTTTGGATTTGATATACTTAATATTTTTATTACTTTAAGAGATAATAAGAATGAAATGTTTTTTGAAATTTCAATTATAAAAAAAATCATTTCTTTGTTTATTTAGTAAATTGATAAAAATTTTAAAATAAAAATTAAGTATTATTATAAATAATAATAATACTATTAAAGAATTATTTAATTATTTATATAATTAATATTTAAAAAAACAAAATGATTAGTTGTTGAACTTTTTTTATAAATTATTCATCTGAAAAATTAAATTAAAAATGGAAAATAAAAATATATTTAAGACTAGACCTATATTAGAAATAGATTTATTAGAAACTATTAATAGAGATGATTTATTTGAAAATAAGGATTTTAATAAAAATTATATTAACCAAATTATAGAAGAAGAAGAAGCATATTTAGAAAATAATACAGAAAATAATAATGAAAATATTATTGTAAATAATTTCAATAATATTTATGAAAATGAAGTAATTAAAAAATCAAATACAAATACAACTCCTAATCATAAAAAAACTAAATCAAATAATCTTCCAAATTTTAATAAACAAAAAAATATTTTATCTAATTCAAATTTTATAGACACTAAATTAAAGAAATATAAACCAAAATATAAACAAAATATAAATAATAATAATAATGATCACTATTCAAGATTAAGTAAAAGTAAACATGTTAATGTTGAAAAAACTTTGCAAAATAATTCAAAATCTATAAATAAATTAAAAAATTCTTTTGATTTAAATTTAAAAAACTCAAAAATAAATTCTAATAAGCAGAAAATTTCTTTACAAAAAAGAAAAGGAAGTGATGATATGAAATGTTCAACTCAAAATAATAAAAAAAACAAAAATTTCAAATTATCAAATTCACCAATGAATAATCCATTTTCCCAAATAAATAAAATAGAATTAAATAATTCAAATTTCACATTAAATAATTTAAAATATCAATCACCAGTAACTCCAAAGTTTAACAGAAGTTTTAATGAGAACATAATTTATAGAAATGGAGACTTTATAAACGACAATAACAATGATAATTTATATGAATATAATTTAAATTATAATGTTCAAGAATATAATAATGATAATATTCAAAATATTGATTATTACAAAAATAAATATATGGATTCTTCAATGTCATCAAATAAAAAAAATAAAAGTAAAGAAAATAAATATTCAAATAATCAAAATCCATATTTTAATAATAATAGTTCAAATCAAATTTTTTATAATATAAATGAATATTATCCTTCAAATAAAATTGAGAATAATTATAATAATAACTCAAAAAAAAAAGTTTTAACAAAATCATTATCAACAGATAAAATATTTCAAAAGAAATTAAATAATAATAAAAAATATAATTACATTAAATCAAATATAATTATAGATGAAAATAACATTCCAAGAGAAGAAGATAGAAGGAATAGAAATATTTATGAAAATGTTGAAAAACAAAAACAAAAAGAATATGAAGATTTAACAGAATTATCATATTATAAACCAAAGAAAAATAAAATTAAATTTAATCCTAACTTTAACTTCTTAAATTATAATAATATAAATGAAGAACAAAGTCAAATGAATTCTTATATGAGAATGAAAAAAAATCAATTAGAATCAATGAATTATAATATTTATCAAAAACAACAATTTTTCATGGAAAGAAATATAAAAAAAAATAATATAAGAAAAAAAAGTGCTGATGCAGTAAATTATTTAAATGAAAAAGATCAAAACCAGAGAAATATAATTCATCAAATGGTAGAATATCTTTAAAAAAATAATATAATTAAAATATAAAATAAAAATATTTTTCTAAATATAATTTCTTAAATAAACTCAAATAATTTTTTTTAAAATTTAAATAAAAAACAAAAATAACTTTATTTACTTAATTCTTCAATAATAAAATTCATCCATAAATCACATAAAACACAACCAGGTTCATCAAAACCAACTTCTTGTCCATCTAAATAAGAACTTCTTCCTCTTTTACTTTGTAATTTTTTAACATCATTTAATAATATATTTCTATTATCATTAAAAATTTTTTTAATATCATCAAAACTTTTACAATTTAATAATAATTTACTCATAGGAATTAAATAATCTAACATAGTTCTATCACCAACTTTTGCTTTTCCAACTCTAGAAATCATTTCACTTCCATTATATAAACTATTTAAATAATTTTCTATTTTATTATCTTCAAATTTATTTTCTAAAAAATCAGAAGCTCTAATTAAAAAACTCATATATAAAGGTCCTGAAGTTCCTCCAAATCCAGCACCAATATCTTCTCCTATATTTTTTATAGAATTTTTAAAATCATTTTCAAAATCATAATATTTTAAATTTTCTAATGATTTTCCTATTGCATTATACATTCCTGTTCCTATATCTCCATCACCTACTTTTTTATCTAATGTATTTAATTCTTCTTGTTTTGATTGAAGGAATGTAAATAAATTTTTTATTAAAATATATGTTTTATTATTTGGATTTTGCTCTTTTAATTCAGGTTTTTTATCATATAATACTTGACTTTTTAATATTTTATTATATTGTTCATTTGGATTTTTTATTATATTCCATATACATGATCTATGTACTTTAGAATCTATTGAATATAAAAGTTTATTTTTATTTAATTCTGTAAATTCATTTTCATTTAAATTCATTATTGTTATTGAAAAACCTCTCATATCTAAAGATGTCATAATATTACCAAAAATAATTCTATGAACATTATATTTTTTATCTTTTAAATTATATAAATAATCAAATAAACTTTTTATAATAATATTCATTTCAATTGGTGTTAAACTACCTAAATTATTAACAACCAAAACAACATCTTTCATTTTATCAAAACTTTCTTTTTTAATATTAACATTAAAGCATTTTTCAAAAATAATTTTAATTACATCATTAACATTATTATATTTTAATCTTTCTTTACCTTTTTCACCATGAATTCCTAAACCTAATTCAAATTCATCATTATTCATTAATTCATTAGAATTTATATGAGAAAAAGGAGGAATACAAGTAGTAAGAGAAACACCAACAGTATATAATGATTTAACAATATTTTTTCCATAATTTAAAATTTCTTCAAAAGAATAACCTTTAATAGCTAAATCTCCTAAAATTTTATATAATAAAACAGTTCCACATAAACCTCTTCTTCTATTAAATGAATTTTCTTTAATTTCATCATTTAAATTAACTAAACTAATATCATCATCAACAATAATCATATCTACTTTTTTATTATTATTTTTAAAAATTTCACAAGCTAAAGAAAAATTAATAACATCTCCAGAATAATTTTTAACAATAACAATAACACCATTATCAGAATAAATTTTTTCAATAGCATTAATAATATTTTTACAAGAAGGAGAAGAAAAAATATCACCACAAACAGCACAAGTTAACATTCCTTTTGAAACATAACCTGAATGAGAAGGTTCATGTCCACTTCCTCCTCCACAAACTAATCTAACATTATTTGTATTTAATTGATTTTTATCATATATAAAATTATATTGAGGATAATATATTATGTTTGGATTTGTTAATAATTCTCCTGTTAAGGAATCTTTTATTATTTCATCTTTTAAATTTGTAAAATATTTTGATGTTATTTTTATTTCTGACATTTTTATATAATATTTTTTATTTATTTTTGAGATTTTAATTTTTATAATATTTATTTTATTTTTTCTTTTTATAGGTTTATACGAAATTTTTCTATAAAAAAAGGAATTAAAATATATAATAATGTTGATACAAATAAAAATATTAATGTTGTTATTATTTTTGTTTTTTTCCACCAGATTATTTTTTCATTTTCTGAATAATCATTTATTAATATATCTCCTGATATTTTATATAATTTACTTGTTTCTTCATCATTTTTACCAACATCAATTAAAGAATGTTGAATACTTTTATTTTCTATCTTTATATCATTGTTTTTATTTTTACAAATAACATCATCATTTACCTCTGTTAATTCAATTTCTTTATTTCCATCTATCAATTTATTATTAAAAGGAAATACCATATTAAAAGAACTTTTTAATATTTTTTCAATATTATCTAAATTATCATTGTTATTTAAATCATTTAAATCTATTTTTTCTACTTCAAATCCAATAAATAAATCTCTGAAAAAGGTATTAATAATTTTATAATCATATTTTGGGGTTGAAACTACAAAAATGAATAATTTTTTTTCTCCTTTATAATTAAAATTATTAGGATATGTTCTATAATAATATTTTTCTTCTTTTGTTATAATTTCTCCAATTTCTAAATGCATATAAAATTTACTAAATTTCTTTATTTTATTTTCATAATCTTCAATAACATCATCAGGATAACAAATACAAAAATCATCATTTTCATCATATCTAATAACAACAAATTTAATTTTCTCATTACTCATATTACAAAAAAAAATTTAAAACACATTTGAAAAAAATAAAAATATAAAAAAACCCAAAACAGATATTAAAAAATTAAAAAATAAAAAATAAAAAAAACATTAAAAAAAAAAATCAAAAAAATCAAAGATTTTTAAATAAAAAAAAAACTAAAAAAAATCAAAAAAAAACCTTAAAAAACTTCAATAAAAACCCTTTTTAACCTTACTTTCTTCTTCCAGTACTTCTCCCTCCTCTAACTTCTCTAACTTCTCTGACTTCTCTAACAACTTGTTTTCTTCCACCTTGAATTTCACTAACATCTCTTTCAGTTTTAGTGAGAACAACTTCAGTGGTAGGAATTTCTCTTTTGGTTTTAGGATCAGTATAACTAGTAGAATTCATATCAATATCATTAAATCCAGCTAATCTCGCATTAGCTTCTACTTGTTTAGCATCATATTCTTGCATAACTGCAACAGGTTGAGAAATTATTATTGAAACTTTTGCATTTGGTTGTAATGTTGTATATAAATTTGATAATGCGTAACTTGTTAAATAATCTACATCTGTGTTTATTATTGTTGCCTCAGAAAATTGATTTGGACGGACACATTTTAATTCTGCTATGTGAGGACCTGGGATGTAAAATGTATCCTCTTCGTCTATGTAGTTGTCATCGGAATCTACTATTAGTTTTATTGACATTTTTTTTTATATTTTTATATAATTTTTTTTTGGAGTTGGGATTTATGTTTTTTTTTTATTTATTTATTTTTTTTTTTATTTTTTATTTTTTTTTTAATTATTATTTTTTATTTATTTTTTTTATTTTATTTAGAGGTTTTTTTATTGAAAATATTAGGAGGAATGAAAATATTTTTTTTTTTAATTGGAAATAATAATATTTATTTTTATTTTATGAAAATTATATTTTTATTTCTTTTGTAAATCCTTTTTCAAATTATGAATATTTGAATTATTAGTAATATTACTTTTACCAGAAACGGTACTTTTATTATCAACATTTTTTCCAACCATATTATATTTAGCATTTTTTCCTGCTCTTTTTTGTTCCAAAATCATATTTTTTTTATCTTCTTCAATTTTCATATTAATATATTTTTCTCTTTCAGGACCATCTAAATATTCAGGAAATTTTTTTCTAAATTCTTCAATTCCACCACTTAAAAAAAATACATTATCATAACCTTTTTGAAATAATAAATTAGCATAAGGAATTCCATTTCTTTCATCATTATGATATAATATAATCATTTTTCCTTCTTTATTTTTCATCATAATCATTTCTGGTAAAAATTTATCTCTTGAAATCATTACTCCAGGAAAACTAATTGCTTCTTTTATATGACAATTTGAATATTCTATTTCATCTCTTAAATCTAATATAATATAATCTATTTCACTTAAATTACCTAACATTTCTGTTGCATAAGTTACTGCAGTTACTCCTGTTACATTACTTTTATTTGTATTTTGAGAATATACACTTTGATTATCATTATTTATATTATTATTTAATTGATTATTATCTTCATTTCCTAAATTATATATACTTTCTATTTGATTTTCTTGAGTTGATTTTAATAATTTTATTATTGTATGTCCTTTTAATCTTTTAAATAATTCACTTTTTCTTTTACTTACTAATTGATCACTTATAAATGCTACGTTATTTATTGTTGATCCTGTATCTATTACTTTACCTACATTTTTATATTTTGGATTTGGTTTTAATTTTTTTTCCATTAATTCTTTATTTCCATATTTTTGAGCTATTGTTCTTTTATCTGCCATTCTATCTGAATATCGCGTTTCCATTTTTTAATTTTTATATTTTTGTTTTTTAAATTTTTATTTTAATTTATTTTCGGTTTTTATATCTTTTTAGACCTTTATTATTTATTCTTCTTTTTTGTTTATTTTAATTTTATTGTTTTTTATAAGTTTTAATTTTATTTCATATCAATTAAAATTACTTTAATAATATTATGAGAGAAAGTAATGAAAATGAAAGTATTCCTCCTTCAATTTTATCAAGTGAATCTTTTGGTCAAATGCAAAATGATTTTTCAAAAAATTTCAAAAAAAATTTAGATGATGAAATAACAAAAGATGAAATTATTCAATTTTTAGATTATAATTCTCCTAATGGACAATTTGAAAGAAATTATGCAAATAAAATGTTTAATTTATTATTTAATACTCCAAAAGATTTAACAGTTAAATCTTTTATTTCTAATTATTTATATTCAATAGATGAATTAAAACGTTCAAGAATAGAATTTGAAAATAAATTATCAAAATTACAACAAGAAAAAAATGAATATCAATCTAAAATAATGAATTATAGAAATGAAAAATTAAATGAAGATGGAATTTCATCAAATTCAAAATTAACAATAACATTATTTCAAGTTGAATTTGTTAAAGAAGATGATGAAGATGATAAAGTTTATCATTTCACTTTAGAATATGATAATAAAATATATAATTCACAAGAATTTACAAGAGCGAATACTGAAATTAATGAAAGAAATAATACTTTTGAATTTGAAAATATTAAAAAAAATGATAAATTACAATTAATATTAAAAAATGCGAATGATGAAGAAATTAGAGAATTAGAAATTGAAATTAATGAACTTTTAAATAATAATCAAGATGATTTTGAAATAAATGTTGGTGTAAATAATGATCAAAATGATTTAATATTAAATGTTATTTTTAGAGGATTTGTAATAAAATCTTATTATAATTACTACACTAATTTATTAAATCAAAATCAAAATCAAATTGAACAATATAAAGAACATTTAAATAAAACTAATGAAACTATTAATAATTTAACAAATTTAAAATGTTTTAAAGGATTACCAAAAGAAACTCAAAATCCTTTTAGACAATATAATAATGATAATAATTATAATCTATATAGAAATAATGATATGAAAGATAATTATGACAATCAATATAATATAAATTCGAATTATGAATATAAAAATATAAATAAAAATGATAATATTATCCTTTCTTTTAATGGTTTTGAAATGAATTATTTAAATAATAAAGAAATTATTGAAATTGGGATTTTAATTTTTTTATCAATATTAAATATGATTTTTGGAAAAACAGATTTAATAAATTTCTTTATTACTTCTTTATTTATTCTTTATTTATTAGAAAGAAATCCTGAAAATATTGAAAAAGATGAAGATAAAAAAGTCTATACTTTTAAAATCATTTTTACTTATATTATTCTTGGTTCATATGTTTATGATGCATTATGGCTTATTACTAATATCAGTGGTTATTTATTTAATGGATTTATCAATACTCTAATTGTTTTTAATTCAATTTTAGTTATTATTGGTAAATATTTTGTTAAAACTGAAATAGACAAATTAAAAAAAAATGAACATAATCTTAATCGTTAATTTTTTTTTATTATTAACATTTTTTTATTGATAATAAAAAATATTTAAATAAGCATTATTATTCATATAAAATTAAATTAAATTATTTTTTCAAATAGAAATATTAATTACATTTTTCTCAATTTGAATATTCTCAAAAGAAGAATAAAAACTTTTATTTTCTCTTTCTTCAAAAAAATAATCACCAATATTATAATTTAAATCATTTTCATTAATTTTATAATTATCTTTATATTCTAATAAAATATCATAACTTAAACCTTTTATAGCAAAATACCAAATACAATTCCAAAACAAAGAAGGTTCATTTTCTCTAAATTTTTTTAAATTTAATTTTAAACCACTTTCTTTTAATAATTTTAAACAACTATTTTTATAAATATACCAAGGATTATATAATTTAATTATATCAATTTTATTTCCATATTTTACTTTTAAATTTGGATTAATTTGTTTATCACATTTTGGACATTTACTTTTTACATATAATTTATTCATTGATGAATAATCCATTGTGATTAAAGTTATTTCAATAATTTTATTACATCTTGGACATTGAATTTTTAATTGGAATATAATTTCTTCTTTTTCATTTCCAAAAGTCCTTTTTTTCACTTTTTTTATATTTTCTTTATTTAATTGAAATAATTGATTAATTTCTTCTCCTTTATAATAAATTACATTTTTTGAAGTATTATCTGAAGTTGTAAAAGTTAATTTTTTGGAATAAGATTTTCTAAAAGATTTAAATTCAAATTTACTAGTTAATAAAGAATGATGAATATAATTATGGTTTATTAAATTATAAAATCGAATTAACATATTATCACTACCATATTTATAAAAAGCATCATATATCATTGAAAAAGTTTCATTATCAAAATAAATTAACTTTTTTATATTTTCCATCATTTCATAAAATCTAATTTTTTTTTCAGTATTATCTATATAATAAAAAGTCATACTAAATAATCTTAACCAAATTAAAATTATTGAATTTTCAATTTCATTAACAAAGATTATATTAACATCATTATAATGATATTGATTAATTAAACCATTTTTATAAAATTCTGTATATTCTTTTTGAAATAATACTTTTTTTATGTTATATATATATTCTCTTTGAAATTCTAATGATGGATATTTTAAATTTTTATTAAAATATTTTTTTCCAAAAAACTTATTATCATATAGTAATTTAGGAAAAACAAAATAATGAAATTTAGAATCATTTATTTTTTGAAAATATTTAGTTAATAATATTTCATTATTCTTAATATAATCACTTTCTTCTTTATCATAATCTCCAATTGAGGGTATTTCTATTGTTTTTTTGACATCAAAATCTTTTAAATTTGAGAAAAAAATTTTTATATTTTTTGAAAAGAAAGTTTTATTTTTTTTTTTTGCTATTTGTTCATCAAATAATAAAAATTCTAAATCTTCTTCTCCAAAATTATGATAATATTTTCTTTTTAAAAAATCTTGAAAATTTCTAGTTTGAAAGAAATATTTATAAAAATCTCTTTCTTCTTTATTAACATTTTCATTGAATTCTTTTTCTTTCCACATATCATTTAAAGTAACTTTATTTTTTTTAATTTTAGAGCAAATTGGTATAATTTCTTTTGATTCATTAAATAAATAATTATTATAAAAGTTTAATATCGACAATATATAATAAGAAAATATATTAATAATTTCAAAAGATAATAAAAGATTCAACTCCATCTCTTTTATACAATTTTTAAATTTTGGATTTTTTAATAATTCATCTAATTTTTCTCTTACTTTTGAAGTCTGATGTTCAGGTAATTTAATTTTATTTATTATCTCATGATTATGTGTATTTATTTCTTGAGATAATAAAATTTTATCTTCACCATCAACATTTATTTTTTCTAGTTGTTTTAAATCATTTAAATTTAGTTTTCTAAGTATGTCTTTTTGACAAATTGTACAAATAAAACTTTCATCTATATCACAAAGTAAAATATGTTTATTTTGAAGTTTTATATTAAATAATTCATTAATTAGATTTCTTTTTTTTTTATTAAATTTTTTATTTATTCCAAAAATAAAACATTCCTCATTTTCAATCATTGCTGAATTTATTTCAGGTAAAATAGATATATAAGGATATTGATATTTTAAAGGTTTTATTAAAAGTATAAAACATTCAATAACATTTGTTAATTTTTCTTTATTATTTGAAAAAAATAAAATAGGAAATTCTAATAAAATATATTTATAAATTATAAGAATATCATCAACAGAAAAACTGAAAATTGATTGAACTTTATAACTATTTATTTCCAATTTATTTAAAGGACTTCTCATTATTTGAATTTTCTTTGTATTAAATTCATAATATAATTGATAAATTCCTTTTGGTGGAAAAGGAATTTCTAACATTAAATTTTCAATAATTTTTTCAATAGGAATAATTTTATCTTCTTCATTATTAACATAATTGAATAATAATTTTAAAATTTTTGATTTTTCTTCTGGAAAAGGACTTTTAGAACTTAAACAAATAACTTTTGGAATATAAATAGAAGAATAAAAATTTTCTTTATTTAATTTAATAGTTTGTTTTTTTTTACTAAAAGATAATCTTGTTGTAACAATTTCAGTTAATCTAAGATCATGATTTCTTTTTATTTGAGGACTTGAAGACATAGAAGAAAGAAGTAAATCATCTTCAATAAAAATTCCATTTTCATTTTTTTCAAATTCTAAATTTTCAGAAAAATCATTATTTTTCCTTTCTTCTATATCTAAATATAATTCATTATGTAACAATTCATAATATTTTCTACATTCATTATATAATGATAAACGTTCATAAAATAATAAACAAGTAAAATATATTTTTTTCTTTTTATACATTAAATTTTCTAAAGAAAAATGAAATATTTCATTTTTTGGAGGACATACATGTTCAATTATTTTAAATCCATTTGGAAAACAATGTTGTAAAATTATATTTTCATCAATATTTGATTTTGTTTTATTAAAAGGAGGAAATTTACTTATTAAAGTTGGTTTTATTTTATCATGTTCACCTTCATATTGAGAAATACTATATAATTCTTTTGATAATATTGTTTCTGTATTTAATCCGAAAATATAAAAATAATCTAAAAATGTATTATTTATTGAAATTATTAAATCTTCAAATTTTTCATTTTGTTTTGACATTATATTTTTTATTTTAATTTTGTTTTTTTTGTTTAAATTAATATATTTAAAATTTTATTAATTTAATATTTAATTTTTTTTTAAAGAAAAAATTATTAAAATGTAAAAAAAAAATTTAAATGTCATATGAAAAAGAAAGTTTAGTAAATAAAAAATTAGATAATAGCAATTCACAATTAGTTAATCTTTTTGAACTATATTCACAACAATTAAACGAATTAATAGAACAAACTCAGAAGAATAATGATAAAATAACTTTGGATGATGCGACAAATTCAATAACAATAATAGAAAAAATAAAAGGATTTTTAAATTCACCCCAAATTAAAAATTTAATACAACAAGAACTTATTAATAAAATTTTGAAAAATATTATTTTTATATATAAATATATAGATAATATTAATGAAGAAAAAGAAAAAAATTCTACTTATTATAATAATAATAATATTATTCAATTATTATTTGAAATTCGACCTGAAGAATCTTTTTCTTTTATTAATTCTAATATAGAATTGATAAATATTTTATTTGTTGATTTATATAAAATAGATCAATTCAGAAAAGTAATTGATTCCATTTTATATAAAATTATAATAGAAAGTAATAATTCAATTAATGAAAAAAAAGAACATCAAGACTTTATAAAAACTATTCTTACAATATATTATGAACAATTGGAAAAAAACAATATTGATGATAATACAATTTTTATAGTTTTAATTGAATATTCAAAATATTTTTTAACACATGAAGATGTTTCAATTTTTGGAGATATTGTTTTAAATATTGTTTCTCAAATTTTAGAACGTTATAATAGTGAAAAGAAAACTTTATTTGATAATTTTTTTCATAAATTAGCAGATTATGCTTTTAAAGGAGAATCAATTCAAACAAAAACAAAAAAAAACTTTCAAAATAAAAGTTTAAGTTATCCACATATTGATATTTTACTTCAAATTTTTATGAGAATTATTTTTATAAAAAATCCTGAAATTTATGAATTATTTTTTTCTAATTTTTTCTTAAATATTAATACAGCTGAGGTATATGATACCTTAGTTAAAAAAACAAAATATAAAGATTATTTTTTAAGTGTTTTACCTAATTTAGATTATTTAAATATTTTAATAAAATATTTTGAAAAATTAGTTTATTTTTACTCAAATAGCAATACTAAATTAATTCCAGAAATTGACTTAAAAATAATATTTGAGAATTTAACCATATATTTGAATGATAAAGATACTAATATATTCACATCAATAAACTATCAATTATATAGTTTAATAATACAAAAAGAAAATATATTAGAATATATATTAACAACAGAATTTTATTCTCAAAAAATTGAAAAAATTATTCAAAATACTAATTATTCAGAAGAATATAAATTTAATATTTTGACATTTTTTGAAAAATTATATTCTTCTTGTGAGAAAAATATTCAAATGGTAAATTATTTCATGATAAAAGAAGGAGATGGAAGAATTAATAAATTATCAAATTGGATGGCTTTAGAATATGAAACAAATTCAGATAAATTTAATGATAAAATCAAAAAAGCTATTGAAATTTCAATTGTTTATTTTTCTCAAAATGAAAAAAAAAAAATGCTTAGATTAATAAAATTAGTTTTAAAATCATTATATTCAAAAAGATTTTTTGATATTAATAAATTAAATGAAATTACTTTGAATAAATTAAATACTTTTCTTTTAAAGATTGCAAACGATTTGAATGAAAACTCAGAATATTTAAAAAAATTTTTGAAATTAATTTTTCAATTTACTTTTGAATTAAATAGAAGGACAATTGAACAAACTTTATTAATAAAAAAAAATAAAATCCCTATTTTATTTCATTCTCCTCATGTTATTGAAAAACAATATTTTGAATTAATAATTGAAAATTGTTTAATTTCTAATTTAGATTCTATGAATATTACTTATGATTATTTGCTAAATCTTGCGATTTTAGATGAAAAAATAATAATTTCTCCTTATATTTTAATCTTAATAATTAAAATATTATTCAAAAAATCAAAGTTTGAACAAATAGAAAATATGATTTCTTATTTAAATACTTTATTTGATTACTCTGATGTTAATATAAAAAGTATGTTATTTCATAATTTTCTTTTATTAATAATGAAAATGTATAATAATATTAATAATGATAAGTTAAAAGAAATAATTTTACATACTTTATTTAGATTTTCGAAATATATTTCAAGATATAATTTAGAAAAATATTTCTTTAAAATTTATAAATATATTATTGATTATAAAGAGAATTATACAAATTATAATTATGAACAATCAATATTAAAAAAACTATTAGATCATTTACATAATACATTAATAGAATCTAAAAATTCAGTTACAAATTGTATTTATTTTAGTAAACAAACATATTTTAATCCTTTGATTCATAATATGATTTATATGGATAATCTTACTTGCTCTGAAAATTATCCTTTATCTATTTTAATGTATTTAAAGATTACTTCCTATGATAATATTGATGGATTTCAAATATGTAATTTAACTTCAAATAATAAACAATCATCAATTCAATCAATAATTAATATTCAAATTGGAAAAAATAAAGAATTAATTATACAAGAAGAAGATGAAAATTCAAAAATATTAAATTCATTTTGTATTAATTCATTTAATGAAATATTAAAATGTGATGGAAAATATCATCAAATATTAATTTTACTTAATTTTGAAAATAAAACAATAAATATATCAATAGATGATAATGTAATAAGTGAAAATGAAATTAAAGTTTTTAAACCAGAAAAACTTGAAGTTAAAATTGGATTTTGTGGAAAGGGACTTTCAAAAAATCATGATATTTTTATAGTGAATCAATATAAAAATCCAGTTTCAATTATTTCATTATCTTATTTACTAATTTATAATAAAAGTATTGGAAATAGAGAATTAGCTCTTATTAAAAATAATAATATTGATAAAGGAAAAAATATAACATTGCATAATATAATAACCCAAGAAATTCATAGTTCATTTAAAGAATATATTTTAAATGAAGTTATTTTTGATTTTCAAAAATTTGAACTTTTAAAATACGATACACTTGAACAAAAAATTAAAGATACAATTCAAAAGAATAGTTTTAAACTTGATTATATTCCATTTATTGAAATTATGAATAATTCAAGTAGATTAAATAGTTTTTCTAAAACTTATATTTTTTCAATTCAAGATAATATTACAAATTATATAATTTTCAATAAAAGAATTAAATTAGAAAATATTTATATTGAAAAAATTTATTATAAATTGTTTAAAAGTTTTGGTATTGATGAAGCTCTAAATAATGACATATTTATAGAATTAATTGTCGGATTCTTATATGAATTTGATCAATTTGAAGATATTCAAAATACTGAAAAATTAATTTTTAGTTTTTTAAAAATTCTTCTTCAAAATGAAACAATACATTCTTTATTTAAAGAGGATAATAAATTATCTTTACAAATGAGAATTTTTTTTGAAAGAAATATTGAAATTTTTAACTCAATAATTATAGATTTTTTGAAATTAATTTTTGAATTAAAAAATAATATTAATGACGATAATCTTGTTTATGATTTCTATTCAAATGTATTAACTAATCCTTTTATATTTTATTTATTGAAAAGAAAAAAGGAAATTTTAAATCTTTTATCAGATCACTTGGAAATGACAAAAAATCATTCTTCTAAAAATATAAAAAAATTATTTTCAATTTTAGATAATCTATGTAAATTTATATTTTATTTTAAAATAAAAGGCAATGAAAATGAAAATATAGAAGAAACATTTTCAAGTATAATTAAAATTGTTTCTATAATTTTAAAATTAATAAACAAATTTGGTGTTAAAACAACAAAAAATAAAATTCAAGATTTATTTTTATTTATTGTTTCAAATTTTAATAGTGCAAGAACTCATCTCTTCAATCATGGTGGAGAACAATTTTATGAAAAATATTCAAAAGTTTTTTCAAAAAAATATTTTTTAAATTCAGAAATAATAAAAAAACAACTAACAAAATGTTATAATGAAATATCAATTAAATTTGCAGATAATGAAAATTCAATTGCTTTTAATGAAAATTGTCAATTTTGTCCTTTTTTAATTAATTTTATAGAGATTAATTGGGTTCATCTAAATGATTTATTAAAATATGAAAAAAATAAAAAACAATATTATATTTATGCTTTTCAAAATTATAAAAAATATAAATTAAATGAAAAAAATCCTTCTGTTAATTCTTGGTATTTATCTAGTAAAGAAGGAATGAGTAGAATAATGAATCAATTTATTTTAAAAGAAAATGATATTAAAATTTTTAATATTTTCAATGAAAAAAAAAATAAAAATATTCAAAGATATCAATATTTATTTTATGATAGATATCAAAATTATTATAAAGAATTAAATAAAATTTTACTATATTCAAATTTATGTGAAAAGGATTTTAAATTAATGGATAATATAAAAAATGGAGAATTTAGAGGTTCATTTAGATTAAATTGTTTGTATTATAAAAGAATACAAAAAATGAATTGTTTATTTATATTAACAGAAGAATATTTATATATATTTGGAAATATTGTAGAAGATCAAAATGGAATTATTCATGTTTGTAATGGAGATTTAAAATTAGATTTTTGGGCAAAATCAGTTGAAAAAGCAGAAAAAGAATTAAATGAATATACATTAAAATCAGAAAATTATTATTTAAATAATTTTGATAATAATAATAAAGAAGAAACTCCATTACCTGTTTCATCAATTAAATTTAATTATGAAAATAATCCAAAACCAATTATTAAGAAAATATCTTTAAAAAATATAACGGAAATTTACCAAAGAGATTTCTTACATATTGAAAATGCAATTGAAATATTTTTAAAAAATGGAGCAAGTTATTTTTTAATATTTAATAGAGGAAAAAGAGGAGAAGTTTTTAAAAAAATATTAACAAATATAAATAATATTTATAAACAAAATCCAAAGAAAATAATAAATAACTTTTCTAATGAAACAAAAATAATAAAACAAAACTTTTATATGAAATATTACCCATCCTTGTTACATCAGCCAAAAAATAAAAGTAAAAAATTATATTTAAAAAAGTTATTAAATTCTCAAGAATTTTTATCATATTGTACAAAAAATTGGAAAAACCACAAAATAACAAATTTCGATTATTTAATGTTATTAAATACATTATCAAACAGAACATATAATGTATTATCTCAATATTTTATATTTCCATGGATAATATTAAATTTTTCATCATCAGATAAAACATATTTAAATATATTTCAAAATAATTTTTATCGAGATTTATCATATCCAATATTTGCTCAAGATCCATTAATAAGAGAAGATTTACAAAATAAATATTTATTTAGAGAAAAAGATGATAAATATCATTCAGGAACAGTTTTTTCAACTCATGTTTTTATAAATTATTTTAATGTAAGACAAAGACCTTTTTCAGAATCTGCTTTAGAAATTCAAGGAGGAGAATTTGATGCTTCTGATAGATTATTTATTGGTAAAGAACAATTAAATTGTTTTGATGAAAAATTTTTAGAATTAATTCCTTCAATTTATACTATTCCTGAAATATTTATTAATTTTAATAATTTTAATTTTGGAAATAGACAAAATAATGATTTAGTTGATGATTTTGTTTTACCTAATTTTTTTAAAGATGATCCTAGATTTTTTACTTTAATTAAAAAAAAATTATTAGAAAGTAAAAAAGTAAGTGAAAATTTAAATAATTGGATTGATTTAATTTTTGGTTATAAACAAAATGGAGAAGAAGCTGTTAAATTTTTTAATACTTATAGAGGAAGTTGTAATAAATTTTTAGAAGGAGAAATTGATAAAATAGATGATGAAGAATTAAATATAATTTTAATTGAAAAATTTGAATTTGGATGTTTTCCTGAACAATTATTTTATAAAAAACATGATAAAAAAAATAAATGTTCTTGGATAAATAAAACTAAAGTTTTTTTTGATTCTGATTATAAAATTGGAAAAATTCAAATTGTTAAATTAGATAAAATTAATTTTCCTTTAAAAAATTCTAATCTTGAAATTAGTGATTTTGAAATTTTAGATAATAATAGTTTTATTGATAATAATCAATATTTTAAAGGAGGAATTTCTTCTCTTTTTTCAGTTATGAATTCATTAAGTAAAAAAGATGGATTAGATAATATTGAAGAAATATTTAATCCAAATAAAAATTACTTTATAATAGGAAAAAATTGTGTATTTTACAATAAAAATAATTTTTTAACATTTCATAATAATTATATTACTTTAGTTCAACCACAAAAAGGATCAATAATAGAATATTCAACAAGTGAATCAAGTAATATTTCTTCTTTAATTTCATCTTCAAATGGAAAAAATTTATATATTGGATTTAATAATGGAAATATTAAAGAATATTTTCCTTCAGTGAGACATAAAAATGTAAATCCTGATTTACTTCTTCAAGTAAATATGTTTGAATCAATTCAAAAATATCAAAATAAATTTTATATGAAAATTCAAGAAAAACAAAATAAAGATAAAATAATTAAAAATGATAATACAATATTTATTTCAAAAACTAATAAAAATTTTAATTACTCTAAATTTCCAATTACAAAATTAAAATTAAATGAAGCATATAATATTTTAATAGCAATAGATAATTCAAATACAATATATATTTTATCTCCAGGATTTAAAGAAATAAAATTAATTCATAAAGTAAAATATTTAACAGGTTCAAAATATCCAATAAAAGATATAATACCAATATATTCAAATGGAGATTTTATAGTATATACAAAATTTACAGTATATTTATTTTCAATTAATGGAGTTCCATTATGTAATTTAAATTTATTAGAAGATAATTCTTATCAATTTTCTCCTATAATATATGCTACTGCTTCTTTTGTTGGAGATTGTATTTTATTTCTTTCTCATTATGATGGTAATATAAGTGTTTGGATTGTTATGGATAAAAATATTACTAGTGAAAAACATGATAGATTTATTATTGATAGTTTTACAAAAAAAAAAGAAAAAGCTTTAAATGATATTAGATATGCTTTTGAAGATAATAGTAGAATTAAAAATAAGGAAAATAGAACTTTAATTAGAAAATTTAATTTAGAAAAATTTGTTACTCATCCAAATAAATTACCATTTATTTTTATGAAAATTAATGATGAGAAAAATTATATGTTATTAATTGATTCTCATTATAATTTATTTTATATGAATAGTAATTATCAGAAAAAAACTTCAATATTAAATATTTTTAAAAATAATAGTTGCGCAGTTTGTGATTGTGAATTAAATGAAACTATCAAAAAATTAGTGATTAATCTTTCTAATTCTAATGACACTCCAGGATCTTCAAATAAAAAAGATTGTATTTTAGTTTGTGAAAACTGTAAATTGAGTTTGACGAAAAGTGAAAATATTTTATATAATTAAAAAATGAAGATTAAATTTAAAAAAAATAATATATTTAATGATTTAATTCATTAAATATATTAATAATATATTTTTTATTTTCAAATATATTTTTTATTTATAAATTTTCTTCATTAAGTTTTAAACTTTTCATATAGAATAAATTTAATTTCAATAATTAATTCATTATTCAAAAATGATTATATATTAATTTCTAAAGTTAGAATAGAATTAGAAGTCAAACTGTAATTAATTTAATTATATTTCCCAATATTTATTAATAATCATTTTTTTAAATAAAAAAAGAGAAGTCTAATTTCATTTTATATAAAATAATATAAGTTAACTTCACTTACTAATTATTTCATTTTGTAGATTTATTTATGATTTAATTAATTTTAATTTATTTTAAATTATTTTAAAGATTCTTTTTAAAAATAAATCTATTAAGTTTAATTATCATGGGGATTGGGGATGGGGATTGGGGATTGGGGATTGGGGATTGGGG
>JAJJKW010000470.1:0-24708 GCA_023805745.1 Isotricha sp. YL-2021b | reverse complement strand
CCCCAATCCCCAATCCCCAATTAATTAAAAATTTTAATGGTTTTCTAATATTTTTATAAATATTTTTTCTATTTAAATAAATTATTATTTTTTTTTAAAAATATTCCTTATTTCCAAAAACTATTTTTAGGTCATTGTTCAAACATTTCAATTAAATAATAAAATATTACAATAAAATTTAACTATTTTCCTATTTAACAAATCATTAAAAATTTTTTATAAATAAAACTAAGATAATCCATAATTTATTTTAAGTTTTTAATATGTATATATTATTTAAAAAATATTTCTTTGAAAACTTAAATAAAATAAATAAATATTATAATTTGTAAAATAATTTAAAAAATTCTTAAATATGTTAAATACATATATATTAAAAAAAATTTTTTTATTCATTAAATAAAATCTAAAATAAATTGGATTCACAAAACTTACATTTCATTAAAGAATTATCGTTTAATTCATTTGATTCTCCACAAACAGGACAATTTATTATACATTTCTCCATATCAACATCTTTATTCACTTCATCTTCATAATTACTAAGAGCAGGAAGTTTATTATCTTTTTCTAAAATTATATTTGTAATATGTAAATTATTATCATTTATTTCTAATTTATTTGAATTTGAATTTAATATTAAAATTTCAGTTATTATGTTTTTCTTTAAAGAATATTTCATTTGATAATCTATAAATGGAGGATAAGTTAAATTTATTTCACAATCAATATTTGAAATAATAAAATATCTAATTAATTTTTGGTAAGTTTCTTTATTTTTAAAAATACATTCATCATAAGAATTAATTTTCCTTATTTTATTATTATTCTCATTATTGTAAAAATCAACATCATTTAAATTAATTTTTTCTTCAATTTCATTTGGAATATATTCTATTTTTGATTTATAAATTTTTATATTTTCATTTTCTATACGGATCAAATCGAATTTTTCATATAATAAAAACATTTTTTTATCATTTATTTTATCATTTTTAATATTATACTTTTCTCTTATTTTCTTTATTAATTCAATATCTTCTTTTGCATCAATTACATTTTCATCTTCTTTTTTCTCTTTTAATAATTTTGTCCTTTCAATTATATTTTCAGTTCTGTCAATAAAAAATTCAAGGAAATTATTATTAAAATTATGAATACTTGGTAATTTAATTAAATAATCATAAATATTTTCAGAATTTAAAATAAGAGAAAAAAAAATTTTAGCCACACCAACAAAGTCTTTATTTGAAGTAAATAAAGTAGATATTTTTTGAAGAATAGATTCTTTATTATTGTCTATACCACTATAAAAAGTATTATAAATTTTATTTTCTTCTACTTTTAAAATAGGAATACCTAATAATATTTGATTTTTCATTCTTTTAAATTCATCATTTTCATTATTATTTATTAAAATTTCTGATATTAAATTTATAGATTCAGTCGCTTCTTTTATTGTAGAAATATTATAAATTTTTTGTGTGGCTATATATTTTAAAATATTATCAGAAAATTCTTTTATTTTTTCCTCAGTATTATTAAAGTTCTTAATCATTTGAAGTGAAATTAACTTTCCAAGAGAATAATTATTATAATTATTTTCAATAACTTTTTTATAAAATTTATCACATTCAATACATTTTAAATCAATAAGAGACAATTTTTTATCTTTAGAATATTCATATAAAATAGCAATAATCTCAATTAAAGGTTCAAATCTTCCTTTAATATTTTTCATCTTTGTTCTTTTATCTCCTTGATAAATTGGTGATTCTTCTCCTAAGATAAAATCAATACATTTACTAATTAATTTTATATTATAAAAATATTCTTTTAATTTTTCACTTCCTTTAACTAAATTTAATAAAAATTGATTATAAAAAAGCATATAATTCCATTTACTTGATAATTCAACTGGGATGATTGAAAGAAAATATTTTAAAATTTGATATGTTTTTTCTATATTAATTTCTTTATCAATTGATTCAAAAATTGATTTTGAAATATAATTACCTATTGAAGTTCCAAGTTCTTTATCTTGAACAAGTAAAAATGAATATAATATAATTTCTTTTTGTGGTTCTAAATATTTATCTATAAATGATATTAATATTTTTGGAGATAATTTATATATTTCTATTAAGAGATTTGATAAATTTTCTAAATTTGACTTATAATATGATTTTACAATTATTGAAAAAATAAATGAATTTATTATATCTATATATGATAATATTTCATCTTCTTTTGATTTATCTTTTTCTAAAATATTCTTTAATTCTAATAAAATAATTTCAAGTAAATCATTAAAATCTTGACTATATATTTTTTTGTCATTTCCAAATTTTGAATTATCTTCTTTTATTTCATTGATAAATGGAATTTCCATATTTTTATTTTTTTTTATAATATAATTAATAGCATCTTCATAATTAACTAATTTAACATATTCATTATTATTTTTTATAAAAACAACTTTTCCTTCTTTTCCAACCTGATTAATTTTTTCATAAACCTCTTTTTCATTTTCAAAAACTTCAACATCATTATTTATTATATTATTATCATTAATATTTTCTTTATTATTTTCATTCTTATTTTCCTTAATTTTATCATTTTTTAATTCTTTAACTTCATCAATAAAGACAATATTCTTAATTTTTTTTTCATAAAATAACATATAAGCACTAGCACTATAATCATTAGATAAATTATTATGTTTTTTATTTCCTCCAAACATATCTTGTTGAAAATCAAGTCTTATATATTCAGTAACATTCATATCATTAAATTTATACCAAGTTCCATTTTCATCTTTATTTTTAGAATTTATAAATGAATAATAATGACCAAATTCTGCTGTTCCTGAATGAACAACAACTCCAATTAAATTATATTCATAATTTTCATCTTTTATATTATTTTTATCTTTATCAATAGTATAATCTTTAATATTTATTTTTCTTTGAAATTCTACTGTAGAATTCACTTTTTCATTTTGAAAAGTTTCATAATTAAAAGTTATTCTTTGTAAATGAATAATTAAAATATTTGGTAAATGTTCAAGAAGAACATTTTTAATATGTGTAATTTTAGTATTACATTTATCACATTTATAATCTTCTATATTTTCTTCACTTATATATTTATTTAAACATTCTTTTAAATTTTTACAATTTTTAATATCAAGTGAAATATAATATATTTTTTCTTTTCTTCTATTAATATTTCCACAATTAGAATTTTTACATTTTAAACTCTGACAAGTAACTCCTCCAAATATACTACTCATTAAATATTTATATTTAGTATTTTTTAATAAATTTTCTATTTGTTCCATAAATCTTGATAAAAATTCTTGAGCATCACATTGTATATTTATATTAGTTGGATTTCCATCATAATCTTTAAAACTAAAAACAAAAGTTTCAGGAGAATAATATTTTCTATTTGAATAATATAAATAATAAAACATTTTTTGTAATTGAAATAAAATATTATCTTGATTGTCTTTTTCTGTTTCAACTGTTAATATTATTTTTCTAAATAATGGTATCATAAAAAATTGTTGAATTACACTTATCATATAACATATTGCACATAAATTATGTATTCCAACATAACCATTTGATGCTTTACTTTCTAAATAAGGATTATAATTTTTTATTTCCTGTTTATTTGATAAGTAATTTGTTATATTTTTAATTTTTGGATCTGTTAAAAATATATTTATATTTGTTTCTGGATTTAATAATATTAATATTTTTATAATTTTAAATAATCTTTTTATATATGATAATGTTTGAAAATTCAAAGTTGGATTTTCTTTATCATTATTGAAATCATTTATTAAATAATTTTCTATGATAAACTTTAATAATTTATTATCTTCAAAATTGTCAATTTTTAAATTATTTTCTTTAAATATTGAAAGAATATTTTTTATAATTGATAAATAACCACAAAAAATTGATTCTGATGGAACATGTTTAATATCCAATAAAATATTAACAAAACAATTTAGAATTTCATTTAATTTTTTTTTATTTGATTTTAATCCTATTGTAATGATATTTTCATAAAATAAAAATAGAAATTTTATATTATTCATTTTTGATAAACTTTTAATATTTAAAATTTCTACTCTTGCATTATTTTCAAAATTCACTAAAATATTTTTTTTATCTTCTGATATTTGATTTAAAATTATTTGACTCATTAATGATAATTGTCTCAAACAATTATTCATTTTTCCTTTATTTAAGATAAGAACATTTTTTAAATATTCTTCAAAAATATTTATATCATCTTTTATATCAATAATCATTATTATTGTAATTAATCTAACACATAATTTTACAATTTCTATTAAATTAGCATATGCTTTATCATGATTATTTAAATCATGTAAAAGTTGAAATATTTTTAAAAGTATTTTATTAAGAGATAATTTATTTAGAATATTTAATTGTTGTTCATTCAATTTTAATTCATATTCTTCAATTAATTTATTTTCATCATCAATTTCTTTTTTTGAATAATTTTTAAGATATGAAAAAAAATTTTCATCATTTATAATATAAATCATACAATTATAAATTATTTTAACACAAACAGAAATAAATTGAACAAAGGAATTTGAATAACTCTCATCATAATAATTAATAAAATCATTTATTAATAAAGGTAAAGAATTATTTATAAAATTAATTTTCCATAATTTATTATTTTCTTCATCATCTTTTCCATTTTTTTCTAAAATTGATAATAGAATTTGATAAGAATAATTTCTAATATTAACATTATTTTCTCCAATAATATTTTCCAAATTATTCCCTAAAATATTATAATAAGTTTCTTTATTTGTTTCAAGCATTTGAATAATTTTATTCGCTTTTTCACTAATTTCACTATTTTTATTATTTAAAAATTCAAATATTTTATTAAAATAATTTTTATTATTACTTAAAAATGCTCTTGGCATAAATTCATTTTTATCATTTTCAATATAATTAATCCCAGAATCTTCATCAATATTTGCATCAATTTTTCTTAAGTCATTTCTATAATCTAAATTTTGAATATGACTCCAAACTGTATCTTCTTCTTTACCAATTAAATCAATATAATATTTAATAAAATCTTGAAAATCTAGTTTTTCATCTTTATTTGTATCATAATGATATAATATTTCTAAAACTAATCTTTCTGAATTATTAAAATCATTTGTTACGGTTTGAATATATTGTCTTAATATATCTTTATCAATAAAACCATTATCTGAATAATGATAAAAAATTTCTGTAAAAACTGCATTTGCTCGATCACTTAATAACATTTTATTTTGATTATCTAAAAGAGGATATTTTTCTATTGAGTCAAATATTTTTTTATTTGGTTTTAATCTAAAAACATAATTTTTTGATGAATCATTTGAATCATCATTAAAATCAATTAGTGATGAAAGTAAATTACCATTTAATTTATTATTTATTTCATATTTCATAAATCTATTTAGTGCAATTAATATAATTGGAATATTTAATTGTTGTGAAATTTCTTTTTTTAAATCATATATTGTAGATGTATTAAATAATTTATCTACTATTTCTAAATCACTTTTTTGAGTACTATAAAATAAATTTATTACTTTAATTTTAATTGGAATTTTTTTTATAGTTTCACTTTCATGAGAAACAACTTTTGTAGTTCCATAAAATTCACTATAACTAATTAATGATAATATTACATCTAATATTCCTTTTATATTAATTTCATTCTTCAAATCTAAAGAATTAAATGTATATTGAACTAAATCATTCCAAATTTTATATCTTTCTTCAGGATTAAAGGTTCTTAAAGTAAAATTAGATATTAAAGTATCAATTAAAGAACCCGGAGAAAATTGTATTAATATATTCCATAATATATCAAAATGTTTATATTTAAGAGGATTTAATTTTTTTTCTAAATTATTATTATTAAAATTTATAAATAAGTTATAGAAATATTTAATCAATGCATTATCTATTATATTTTTATCTTCTATAGAATCACAAAAATTTTTTAATTTATTAAATAAATTATCATAAGTTGGGTAAATATCTATGAAATTTTTTTTATGTAAAGAATTTATCCAATTTAAAAATTCTTCTCTATATACTCTGTTTTTTATTTCAAAAACAAAAATATCAAAAAATTCTATGATTTTATTTTTATTAATTAATCCTTTATATTCTGTAACATTTAATATTGACATTAAATTATTAAAAATACTAATATTAAAATTACTTTCTTTTTCTAAAGTAGTTTTGCAATAATCAATTACTCTTCCGATAAATTTATAACTTCCATTATCTTTTGTAAATATTTCAAAAGATAATTTATGACCTATATCACTATGATTTTTTTCATCAATAGATTTAAATAAAATAGATAAAAATTTTATTAATAAAAAAATATCTGAATTTGGTTTATATAAATCTTCTGTTATTTTTGTGGAATAATAAATATATAAATATGCCATATCTGTGCTTTCTTTTGCATTTTGAATAACAGAACAAAAATTATTCATATATGAATAAATATTTAAATTGTTTTCATTTATTAAATAATTATATAAATAATCTAAAGTATTTCTTGCTAAAGTTTTAAATGAATTATGATGATTAGTTTTTGAAGTTATTTTTGTCAATAAAATTATATCTTTTTCAGTTAATTGTTCATAAGTTATTGAAGTTATTTTATTTATTAGACTAGATAATAATTCAAAAGGCATTTGTTGTGAATTTTCTTCTAAAATTGAATATAAGGAATTTAAAATATCTTTATTATTATTTTTATTTGATAAAATATAATTATAAATCTTATCAATATCTCTTTGTTCTATTAAATTAAATTTAAATAAATGTTTGAAAATTTCTTCTCCTTTTTTTAATAATTCAATATGAATATTCATATCATTAAATAATAAATCAATAATATCACCATCTTCATTATTTAATAAATAATGAGAAATTGTTTGAATTTTTTCATTTGAAATTTCATCTTTTATATTTGAACGAAGTGAACTAGATAAAATATTTAATCCAAGTAATTTTTTTTCAAAAATATCACTAATTTGAAAGCAATTATATCCAAATTCTATTTCAAATGGACCAATAATAGGATCAATCTCAAAATCATAATAAGCAAGAAACATAATTTCTCTAATTCTTTGAAATAATTTATCAATTTGAACTTTTGAAAATTGTTTTGTTTTATCTAATGAAAAATTTTTTAAAATTTTTATAAAAGATGGAACTATTATATTTGGTACATAATCTTTCATAAATTTAACAGATAAATTTTTAAAAAATAAATAAATTAATTCAATACATTTTACAAAATATTCAAGTGGAGTATTTTCATTTATTGTATTATTTTCAATAATTTTAGTCATTAAATAATTACATAATGAAATATATTCCATTGAATATTTTTTATCTTCATTTGAAGGAATTACATAATTATTTCCTTTAAAGGGAATATGCATATTATGTTCATTAAAAACTTTATTTTTAGAAGGAGTTTGAGGATACATTTCAAAAAATTTTATATCAAAAGATTCAGTATTAATAATTCTTATTTGAGGATTATATATTTTCAAATTTTTATTATATTGATGAGAGTATCCATAATTTTTATCATCTTTAGTATTATAAAATTGATAATTTATTAAAACATTTTTCAGAACTCTTCCTATAATTGTACTTTTCATCCAATTATTTCCTATATCTAAACAATCTAATAGAATATCTTTTTTTAAATTATTTCTCCAATTAATTTCAATATCATCTGTAAAAGTATTTTTTGGTTTTATTTTAAATGAATTTTTTTTTACATTTATTATTATTTCATTATCTAAAACTAAATTTAATATTATTTGATTTTCATTTAAAGAAACTATCTTTGCTTGTGTCCAAACATAATAATTTTCTTCCTCATATAAATAATCTACTATTTCATTTTCTTTATATTCATGTTCTTCAATAGGAAAATAAAAGTTATAATATTTGTCTAAAAGATCATTTAAAGAATTAATCATAGATGATTGAATATAAAAATTATTTTTAGATGAAAATAAATCAGATAAAAAATTTAATTTGTTTAAATCTTCTGGTTTAAATTTTTTTGATGTAAATAAATCTATAAAATTTTTAAAAAAATCAATTTGCATTGATGTTGATATTTTATTATTGTTTAAAAAAAAAAATAAATCGTCCAATTGTTTTAAAGTTATTATTTTATTTTGAAGAATATTTTCTATATTTTGTTTAATAAAATCTAACATATCTTCTAAAGCAAATAATGATTTTTCATTTCTAAGTCTTTTTATTAAAGAATTAAAATCTTTTTCTTCTTTCTTATCTTTATTAATATTTGAATCCATTTTATATATTAATTTACTATATTTAATTAAATGTATAAAAATATGACAATTATTTTATTATATTTTTTAAAATTTTTGATTATTTCATCCAAAGAAATCATCATTTTTAAATTAGAGAAAAATGAAATGAAAATCAAAGATATAAATATATATTATAATGGAAAATACCATAAAAAAGTAAATTTAATTCTTGATACAATGTCATTTTTTACAATGTTACAAATAAATAAATTTAATTCTGAAATTTATAATGAAAGTGAGATTATCTATTCTGCAAATTCCTATAGAAGTTTTTCTGGAAGAAAATCATATATTACTTTTATCAATAATAATAAAAAAAAGAAATTTCCAATAAGTATATTTTCAATGTTCCATTTAAGGAATAAAAAATTATTTTTAAATTTAAATAATTATGATGGTGTTATTGGATTAGCATTAAATTATTCAAATGATGTTGCAGTTCAAGAAACTTTTTTCTTTGGTTATGATAAAGAATTTTCTATTATGAATTATTTAAAAGAAAATAATTTTATTAGTCATAATGTCTTTTCTATTAATGATAATTTTTTTATTATTGGAAAATTAAATTATAATAATAATATTAATTATTGTAATTGTGATGATAAATTAGAATTTTCTTATAAATATTTTTTTTGGAATTGTTGGAGTAAAGGAATCAAAATTGAAAATCAAATTCTAGAAATTAATAATGTTTTTATTTTAGATTCTTTAGTTAAAGGAATTATATTTCCTGAAAAAATTTTATTAAATTTAATAGAATTAATTAATAATTATTTAGGAGAAAAAAATTGTTTTTTTGAAAAAGAAATTTATTGTTTGTCAAATTTATTTTTAGAAAAAATGTCTAATTTATCAATTATTTTGAAAGAAGATTTTGATATAAGTTTTAATCTAAAAGATTTATTTTATCATTCAGTAAGAAATAATACAGAAATTTATGATTCTATCATTTCATCCTCTCCAGAAAGTTCAACAATTATTATTGGAAAAATAATTTATGATTATTATTTTATCGAATTTAATCAAGAAAACAAAACAATTGGATTTTCAAATTTTTTTAATTTAAATAATATATCAGAAAATTCCTTTTATGATAGAAATACATTCTTTAATAATACAATAATTAAAAATATAATATTAATATTAATTTTTATTTTAATTATAGGAATATTTATTAATTTATGTATCGAAAATTTATTAAAATAGTATTTAATAAACATTAAAAATAAGAAAATAACAAATTATTTCTTTTATTTAAATACTTAAAAAAGATTTATTTTTAAATTTTAAATTTATAAGATTTATATTAAAAAATTAATTATTATCATTATCTAATATAGTTTTAATAAATTCTCTATAATTGAAATTTTTATTAGATTTATCAAAAATAGCTTTTCCCATTAAATCATTAAATTCATTTTCATTTAATTTATTTCCAAAAGAAGTAATAGCTTTTTTAAAATAACTTGCATCAATATATCCAGTATTTTCTCCATCAAAAAATTCAAAAGCATCTAATAATTCTTTTTCTTCTTCTTCTTTACTTTTTTTATTTTTCATTAAATTATCATATAAATCAAACAATTCTTCAAAAGGTATTTTTTCTTTTTTATTTGAAGAAATGAATTTTTGAATAATTTCAACATTTTCTTCATTTAACATTATTCCAAGAGCTTTAATTAAATCAATTAAATCATTTGAATTAATTGTTTCATCTTCATCTTTATCAAATAATTGACAAATTTCATAAACATAACTATCATTTAAATTATTTTTTGAAATTTCTTTTGAATCTTCTTCTTCCTCTTCATAATTATTATTTGAATTGTAATTATCACTCATTTCAATTAATTTATTTATTAAATAAAAAATATTTAAAGTTAAATTTAACTAATTATAATTTTTTTTATATATTTATTTTTATTTAATAAAATGGAAAGGGAATTATCAAAGCAAAATTTATTGAAATGTATTTTTATAATAACATTAACTTCAATGCCAAATTATGTAAAATGTGATACCCTTGAAACAATATCTTCTTTTATATTATTTATTTTATTTGTTCTTTTGGTTTGTGCTGGAATTGGTTATTGGAGTCGTCGTGAAGAAACAGAAAATAAATAAAAAAAATAAGTGATTTATAAAATAAATAAATTATATATCGATAAATCAATATTCATATTTAATATTATATATAAATTTTATTATAATTTGTTTTTCAATAATATAATATAATTTATTATATTTGAAAAAAATTCAAATTTTATATTTATTAATTTTAAATTTATAATATAATAAATGTCAATTGTAGAAAAAAAAGGATTTTCTTTTTCTAATGATTCTGAAACAATAGTTAAATCATTAATAAATAAATTTATATCATTATCAATAACAAAATCATTTATATCAAAAATTGATGCTCAAATATCTAATTATTGTTATGAACAATTAAAACAAACATTAAAATCATATTGTGAAATAAAATATATAAGTTTTGAAAGAGATGATGGTCCAATTCCAAAAGAGTTAAAAATAAATCCTCCAAAAAGTGTTAATAATGATTTAGAAATTTCTAAATTATCAGAATTTAAAAATAGTAAATTAGAAGAATCAAATAATATAATAAATAGAACTCAAATAGATAAAAAAATAAATGAATCTTTATTAAAT
The DNA here is from genome assembly GCA_023805745.1 of Isotricha sp. YL-2021b. Lineage (NCBI taxonomy): Eukaryota > Ciliophora > Litostomatea > Vestibuliferida > Isotrichidae > Isotricha > Isotricha sp. YL-2021b. The sequence continues at coordinate 13,583 of JAJJKW010000470.1, read as the reverse complement.
TTTTCAGAAGATAAACTTTTAGAAAAAGAAAAAGAAAAAATACCTTTTGATATAAATAATATAGAAAAAATAGAAAAAATAGAAATATCAAGTTTAAATGAAAGTAAAATTGAAGAAAATAATTTTTTAAATTATGAAGAAGAAGATAATAATTTATTTTATGATAATTATTATGAAAATAAAAATTTTTGGGGAACTCTTCCACAACCGAAATCAATATCAACAGATAGAAATGCATCAACAATGATAAAATTTACAAAAGATGTTATTCTTGAATCAGAAAGATTATCAATTAAAGAAATAAAAACAAATAGAACTTTAAATAATGTTTTTAGAAAAAAAACTAAAAAGAAAAAAAAAGAAGAAGAAGAAATTGAAGAAAAAACTAAAAAAAAAATAGTTTTACCTATTGAAGCTCATGATATTCCAATTGAAGAATTTCCTAATTTAATAGAAGGAAATGAAGTTAATTTATTAAGAGAAGAAAAAGAAAATGAAATAAAATTAAAAAAATTAGAAGAATTAAGAAGAATTCAAAAAGAAGAAGAAAGATTACAAAAAGAAAAAGAAAAAAATGATAAATTTAAAGATAATACTTTAAAAGATATTACAACTGATCCAAATGGAAATATAATACATATTAGACCTTTAAATATAGATCAATTAATAAATGAATTTACTTATGCTAATTCAAATCAAAAATATATTAATCAAATATTAGGAGAAGAACCAAAAATTCAAAGAAATAGTATTTTAGTAGAAAAAAATCCAAATCAATCAGGTTTAATATTAGATATTGGTAATATAAAAAATTTAAAAGATAATAAAAATAAAAAAGGAGATATTAATATATTATTTAAAAAAAAGCAAAATAATCATCATAATAATAATATAAATAATAATAATAATGAAAGTACTCATAATGAAGGAAATAATAATTTAAATAATAATAAAGATAATTTATTAGGAGGAAAAACTTTAAATGAAAATAATTCACTTCCACAAATAAATTCTCCTTATTTATTAAAAAAATCTACTTCTCAATATGCAGCAGGTTCAAATTTTGATTTAATGCAATTAGAAATTGGAGTTGATTTAAAAGAAAATTCTAAATTTAAAACAGGTGGAAAAGATTTTTATAAAAAATTTAATAAATATTCAGTTGAAAATTTTGAACAACAACAAAATAAAACTCAAACAGAAAATTTTTATAAAACAAGAAATGAAAATACTATTGAAAATATAAAAAGACAATCAATTCATAAAACAGATGAACATAGAAATGATAATGAAAATTTACATAAAGATTATCATAAAAATACTTTTTTAAATTTAGAACCCAGTGAAATGAATAATACTTTACATTTAAAAACTAAAAATTTAAATATGGCTCTAAGTGAATTAGATTTAATTTCAGAAAATACTATTAAAGAAAATAAATATTATAGTAAAAATAAACCAGGAGATTTATTTCATCAAAAAAAATTAGTTAATATGAAAAATTATGATGCAATGAATAAATTTGCAAAAACTTTAATGGGTTCTTCAAGTTGGGGAATTTCTCATAAAAAAAATTTAAGTTCTAATCATGGAATTGTTATTCCTAAAATTACAAATAATAATAATAATTTAAGAAATACTCGAAGTAGAAAAAAAATTTTACCTTTTAGTAATAGTAATGTTAATATTAATAATAAACAAAAAATGAGTATTACTTCTACTAATGGATTTTATAAAACAAATAATAAAAATAAAAAATTTATATTACCTAAATTAAAAGAACAAGATTTTATTGATGTTATTGAAAAAGATGAAGAAAATGATAAAAAAGGTTTTGTTACATCTAATAATTTTTATAAATGAAAAAAAGGAAATAAAAATTATAATATTTTTTTGATAATATTCTCCGATCAATTTTTTATATTATATTTATTTATATATATATTATTTTTTATTTTTTGAATTTTTTGTTTTTATAAAATTGAGCATTTTATTTAAATTTATTTATTTCTATCATTTTATAAAAATGATGCTAATTAAAACATTATTTAAAGGTAATTTTTTGAAAAAAATACACTCAGGTCATTTTTTAGAAAATAATGAACAAATACCTCAAATAGTTCAAGTATATGAATCATCAATAAATTTATCTTTTTATGAATTTGACAAGGAAATTGAACAATATATTCAAACTCCCATTTATCATCAAAATTTTTTTTTTATAATTTTTGATAGTGGAATAATTAAAAATAAATTAGTTCTTTTAACTTCAGTTGGATTATTAATTTTAAAATTTAATGGAAATAAATGGAATGTTTTTATGAGTGAAGTTTTTAATATTAATTGTGAAGAAAGAGATAAATTAATGTATTTAGAAATTAATGAAAAATTAGAAATTATAATATGTTATTCAAATACACAATTATTTTCTGTTTATAAATTTTCTGAAAATTCTTTAACAAAACTTAATCAAAATATTTTATGTACAAATAAATATATAAGGAAAATATTTATTTTTGAAGAAGAAGAAATTTTCATTGTTTCCTTTTTAACTCAAAATTCTAATGACTATAGTTATGAAAATTTATGTTTTTCAAAAAATAATTTTTTAGAAATTAATATAAATGATAATAAAATTTTTGAATCTTATGATAAATTTACAAAAAAATTATTAGAAATGATTTCAAAAGAAACACAAAATGAATTAGATATTGATATTATATTTGATTATAATTTACATTATGCATTTGTTATTTCAGAAAAATTAACTTTAATATTTAAAATAGATTCAATATTAAATTTTGATGAACAAAAAGAACAAATTGAATTTAAATGTAGATTTGAATTTAAAAATAAAAATCCAGTTTTTATTGAACATTTTCAAAATAATTCTTCTTTTTTCTTTTTTTTTGACACAAAATTTTTAATATATACAGAAAAAAAAGAAAATGATTTAATTTATATAGAAAAGAAAACTATTATTCCAAAAGAAAATAAGAAAGAACTTTTTGGAAAAAGTATTTTAAAATTAGAAGATAATAATTATTTATTTTATGATTGCAAAGGCTCTTTATTTTTTACAAATTTCGAAGAAAATAATGAAAAATTTATAATTAAAATTATAAATAAATTACAAAATGAAGGAATGTTTTCTTATGATTCAACTAGTATTCAATATGAAAAAGAAAAAATAAAAATTTATAGTTTATGTGGAATAAAAGGTGAATCAAGATTAATTAGATATGTAGATGGATTTATTGAAGATAAATTATTTGAAACTAATATTAATGAAGAAATGTCTAAAATAATTTTTATTGAAAATACAGTTTATGGTAAAATTAATAATAATTTAGAATTAAGATTATTTTTATCTTCTTCTTTTTTTTCTTCTAATTTATATATTATCTCACCTAATTTTAAAATACATAAAATTAAGGAATATAATATTCAAGGATTAGGAATTTATCCTTCAAATAAAATTTCTGATGAATATTTCATTATATTAAAAAATGAAATTATTTCAATTAAATTTACAAATGCTGATTATAGTAATATTGAAGAAAATCAATTATATAAATGTCAAAATGAAACTCAAATAATTAGTCATTCAATTTTTTCTTTTAATAATTTAATTTATATGATTATATATTTATCATCTAGAAAATTAGCAATTATTGATTTGGAAAATAAAAAAGAAATTATTCAAATTGATATTCCCGATTCAATAGAAATTTCAGTTATTAATAATATAATATTAAATAACTATTCTATAGCAATTTTAATTGGAAATTATAAAGGAAGTTTAGATATTTTATTTTATAATATAAATGAAAATACAATAGATTTGTCAAAAAAAGTTTCAAATGTTTTTTCAATTGATGATAACAATGAAAATTCTATTGTTCCAGAAATAATAAAAGTTGTTGAAAAATATATATTTATTTCAACAAGAACAGGAGAATTTTGTTCTTTTATATTTAATGATGAAAATGAGGAAAATAAAAATTTAATAACAGTAGTTGCTGAAAAAATATCATTTGATAAAATTCCTTTATATATTTCAAATATTGAAGTAGATAAAGATAATAATTTTTTATATAGTGTTGATTTGTTTAATAAAGATAATGCTTTTAATTATAAAATAAGTTTTACCCCAAAAAAAGAAGAATGTCATAAATCAACATATATTATAAAAAACAATTTAAAAAGTGAGAATAATTTAATGTCCTTTTATAAAATATCGAAATATGTTTATTTATATCAAACAAAAGGAAAAATGACTTTTTCTACTTTTAATATATATAATTCCCCTTCTCAATATAAAAAAAAAATAATAAACCAAAATAATATTGTAACAGATACAATATATTATTTTGAAAAAGATGAAAAAGGAGTAAAATTAATTTCATTTGAAAATAATCAAATATTAACAATAACAGATAAATTAAATTTTTATTTATTCAATACTTTCAATAATATATTAGAATTAAAATTTGAAATAGAAATAGATAAAAATACAATTATAAATCCAAAAATAAATTCTTTAAGACAATTTAAGATTGAAATACCAAATGAAGAAAGATTTATGAATATAATATGTTTATGTTTAGAATATTCATCAATGAAAGAACAAGAGAATTCAGATAAAGGGATTATTTTAATTTATGAATTAAAAAATAATCAAATAATATATAAGAGAAAATTACTTTTACCAACAATTTTTTATGATGTTTGTTTCCTTAAAAATTATATTTTAATAGGAACAGATTATTCATTAGGTGTAATAACATATGAATTAAGTTCAAATGATATTTTTGAAATAAAAAATGATGGTAAATTAATACAATATATGAATAAAATTATATCTTTACAACCATTAAATAATAATGCTTCAAATAATATTTTAATTGTAGGAGATTCTGATGAAAGTTTTCAATTATTAGAATTTGAATCTCAATCAAAATTTAATACCAATGGTGCTGATATTTCTAATAGAATTTTATTAAAAGCTTTTCCAATAAATAATAATTTTAAAGAAGTTTTTTTAACTGAAAAAAATGGTGTTATTTCTATATTTAATTTAAATGATGAACTTTATGAAATTAAAAATTCTTTTGATTTAAAAGAATGTGTTAATTTAAGTTATAATAATAATAATAATTTTGTTTTAAATGGTATTCTTGGAAGTTTATTTAATGTTAAAATATATGATAATAAAATGAAAGATAGAGATATTACTGAAGATATGGTTATGAAATTAGAAGAATTTCAAAGAAAAGTTTTTTGTGAAATTAATAAAATTTATTTTAATAAAAGTTTAGATTATGAAATTGGAATGTTAATGAATGTTCCAGTTAAAAATACAATAATGATAGATGAATTATTTTCAATTTGTGATATTTATAAAAATGAATTATATGGGAAAATATCAAATTTTGATGAAATGGTGGCAACATTAAATTTATTATCAGATGAACTTTATTTAAATATTGAATAAAAAAAAATATAATTTAAATTAATTAAAACACAAAAATTTTTTTAAAATAAATTTCAAAATATTTAATTGAAATAAAATCCTAAAAAATAATAAAAAAATAGAATGACGAAATACCAAATATTAATATTTTTACTTTCTATAATTTTAATATCTTCAAATGAAGGAGCAGGAGGAAAAGTAGCATTAAATGATAATACAACACATTCAATATTAAAATATTTTGCTCCAAGAATAAATGCAATAATTACAAATGTAAAAGTAGATGATCAATATTTTAAAGTTAAAAATGTTAAAGTTTGGTTAACAGAAATTAATTTTGGAATTAGTAATTTTTCTCCTGATTTAGTTAAAGTTTATTTTAATGAACCAGATATATTATCAATTAATGTTCATGGAATTAAAGGTTGGGGTAAATTTAAAGGTAAATTTAAATGGGCTTTTATTGCTAATTCTGAAAGAGTTAATTTTGATTTAAAAGATTTATCTGTTCAAGCAGAATTAAAAATAACATCAAAAATTGTAAAGGGAAAAATATTACCAAATGCTACTTTAACTAAATTAAATTTTCAATATGATTATGATTTTAAATTTCATGGTTCTTTAGCAGGTATTTTAAATTTAGTAAAAAAACCAATTAAAAAAGCAATAAATAGTAATTTAGATAAAATTATATTAAAAGAAACAGCAGAAGGAATAAAAATAGGATTAGATTTAATTCCAATATATATTCCTATAAATGATAAAAAAGGTTATGCTATAGATTATTCTTTAGTTTCAACTCCAAAAGTACAAAAACATAATTTATTATTTAATTCATATGCTTCATTTATAAATGTTAAAATTCCAGAAACACAAAGTAAGAAATTTCCTTTACCTGAAAATGTTCCAGATTATAATATAAATGGAAAACAAATTCAAGTTTATGTAAGTGATTTTGTAATAAATACTGCATTATATACTTTTTATAAAACAGGAGATTTATCTTATTTAATTAAACCAGAAATGTTACCTGAAAAATTACCAATTAAATTAGATACTACTTATTTAAATACTATTTTTTGGGGTATGACTGATATTTATGGAAAAGGAAAAGAATGTGAAATGTATATTTCTGTTTATTCAAATCCTAAAGTTGAATTAAATGAAAAATATGCTCATTTTTATTTACCTTCAAATATATCAATTAATGTAAGAGGAAATTATACTCCTCCTGCTATTTTATTTACTACTGATATTCATTTAGAAATTGATTTTCAAATTTTAGAAAATATTATTATTACTGGTTATATTAATGAGATGAAAATAAATAATACTAAAGTTTATGAAACTACTATTCCTTCTGTTACTGCTGAACTTATTAATGGTGAATTTTATGTTATTTTTGGTATTTTAAAACCATTTTTAAATACTTTTATTAGAAATAATTTAACTTTCCCTATTCCTTCTGTTGAAGGAATTAAATTTATTGATATGACTATTCAAAGATTTGAAAGATATATTGGAGTTAATTATAATATGGTATTTGAAGGAATGAATTTTGTTGGAAAAGATTTAGTTAAATGTAGTGAAGGTATGTTTGTTAATTTAAATAAAGAAACTGGATATTATTATTGTGAATTTGAAAAAAAAGAAATTGTAGAAAATGATAATACAGAAATTAAGGAAATATCTCAGAAAATTAATAAGTTTGTTGATAAAATTGAATAATAAATTCAATCATTTTAAAATTATAATATAGAACTATGGTTAGAAATAAATAAAATTATTATTTTTAGAAATAAGATAAATTTAACAATTTTTTTTATCACCCTTAATTTAAAAAATAATTAAAATATTTTTAAAATATATGATGATTTAAATACCTTTTTATCAAGATAAAGTAAAAAATAAAATGAAAGAAGAGAAAAAAGAAGAAGAAGAAATCATAAAAAGGGAAAAAATTGAAGAAAAAAGAAAAAAAGAAAAAGAAGAAGAATTAGAAAAAGAAAGATTAAATTTATTACCATTTAGAATAAATTTTTTATCATTTTCATCATCTCGTCCAGAAACTTCATTAAAATGTTTATGTCCAAAATGCGCATTAATTCCAAATATTTCATTATCTTTTCAAAATAATAAAGATAATAATATTTATGTAAAATGTATTCAATGTAGATATTGTTATTGTTGTAGTAATCCAAAATCACAAACTTTAGATGATTATATTAGTATAATGGTAAAAATGCAAAAAAAAGATAATATTTGTGAAGTTCATGATAAAAAAGAAGAAAAAGTTAAAGGTTATTTTTCATGTGAATTATGTCAAAAATGGATGTGTGAAAAATGTATTAATGAACATATTAAAAAAGAGAAGAATCATGGATATTATTTAATAAGGAAACCTTATGATGAAGGGAATATTTATACAAATTGTATTAATCATAATTTTATGGAATTTGAATATTATGTTAATGAAGAATTCATGTCTGGTTATCATATTTGTGAAAGATGTACTATTCCAGATGATGATTTTGATTATATTGATAATGAAATTATTCCTTTGAATAAAGATGAAGGTAATTGTTATAAAAAACAAGCTCAAGAAATAATTAAAGAAGGAATTGTATATTTAGATAATTATTGTAATAAATTATATAATAGATTAATTAAATCAATTGGTGAAGATATAAATTTAATTGATAAAGCTAAACAATTATATAATAACTTTTTAATAAGAAATAGAAGAGTTTTATTTTATTATCAAATGACTATTAATACTGCTACTCCTTCTTTAACTAATTATCATTTAATTAATAATCTTTCAAAGATACTTAATACTCAATTTGAGACAGTTAATATTTCTAATGGAGAAGAATTATTGAAAAAAGATGAAATAGATAAAGTTTTGGAATTTTTTGAAAATAATTATATTGTAGGTTTGAATGTGAAAAAAATGGAAGATATAAATGAATTTAAAATTAGTGAAATAAGCACAATTAAAAAAGATTCAAAAAATGATTTAAAGGAAAAAGATAATGAAGATGATAAAAGATTTATAGGAATGATATTATTAAATGAAAATAATATATGTACATGTTCAAAAGATGGATATATATTTATTTTTCATATAAAAAATAATTTTGAAGGTAAACAATTATTATCAATTCAAGGACATAAAGATGAAATAATTTCAATAGATAAATTAAAAGATAATTCTCCAAAATTTGTAACTTGTGGAAAGAACTTAATTAAATTATGGAAATATCATTTAGATAATAAAAATAATGTAAAAGAAATTCAATGTGAAACAACATTTGAACAAAAAGAAAATATTGAATTTTTATATGTATTAAATAATAGTAATAGTATATCATTTTTTAATGAAAAAGAGTTAGTTGTTATTTTAGATAAAGATTATAAACCATTTTTTGAAATTATATTTAGAAATTGTAATTTACAAACTTTATATCAAATTGATTCAAATGATAAAAATGATAAAGTTTTTATTATAGGAGGAAGAGAAACTTTAATTTTTTGGGATTTATTAAATAAAAAAAAAATTATAGGAGAAATTAGATGTAAATGTATTAAAGGAAAAAGTCTATTTTATTGGGAAGATGATATTTTATTAGTTGGTGGATTTAATAAATTAAGTATTATTAATATAAGTAATTTCACTTATGAATTTATTATTAAATGCGGTAATTGTGAAATTAATAATTTTTTTAAGATTAATTTTGGAATTTTATGTGGTTATTGTAATACTAGTAATTCTTCTTTTTTTACTTATGGAATTGCACAAGATAAAACTACTCAATTTATGTTTTTGAATAAAGAAAAAAAAGGAAAATATGATTATTATATAATTGATAATCAATTTCATGATAAAGGTATTCTAGATGCATATTGGATTGATAAAAATAAAATTATTAGTAGCTTCCAATACGATGATATTCTAAAGGTTTTTGAAATTAAACAAAATTATAATAAAAAAAAATTTAATAAAAAGATATTAATAAAAAAACAATTAAAATAAGATTACTAAATAAAAAAAATACATTTTTTATAAAAATTATCCTAAATAAAAATCAAATAATTAAAAAAAAAAAAATAAATTAAAAAAATAAAAAGAACTATAATTTATCGAAAAATATAACCAAAAAAAAAAAAACTTCAAAACCCAAAAAACCAAACAAAAAAAAAATTAATCTTCAACATCCCCACTTCTTTCCGAAAGACTAGCAACAACTCTATCAAATTTACTAAACTCCTCTTGTCTAACAGTATAAACATCTTTATCAGCATTAAAAATATGAATTCTCCCATCATTATCACCACAAGCTAATTTTTTTCCATCTTGACTCCAGCACAATTTATTAACAGGTTTTCCAATATCAAAATTAAAAATATGATTTTCTTTATCTCTATTTAAATCCCAAAAATCTATAAATCCAATTCCATCTCCAGTAACAAAAACACTAGGATTAATAGGATGCCATTTACAAGAATAAATATAATCATTACTATTATCAAAAATTGAAAGTGGTTCATTTACTCTTGAAGTAGTCCATAAACGAGTTGTCCAATCAGCTCCACAAGATAAAAATAAATCTGAATGATCAATTAAACCTTCTTGACTTGATGGATGCATATCTACACAATAAACTGGACCTGAATGACTTGAATATGTATTTATAATATTATCGTTATTTTCACTTTCAAATGTTGATATATTATATATATTATTATCATCACTTGCTATTAATAAGGAATTTGATATTAATGGATTATATCCTACTCCTAAAACTCCTATTTGATTAAATTCTAATAATGAATCATGTAATACTAATTCTATTCTTAATAATGGCTTTGAAAAATTTGATAATGACCATAAAGATAATACTCCATCTGATGTTAATGAATATATTGTTGATGGATCTTTTGTCATTGATATTAATGAATTTATTTTTTGACATATTCCTCTTTTTGCTCTTTCTTTTCTATCTTTTTCAATATCTAATCCTACTTTTTCTTTTGAATCTCTTATATATTTATTTTCACTTAATACTTCTAAATTTAATGGTGTTTTTGCTATTGGAAATGGTTTTGATTTTGTATCCCATAATAATACTTGTCCTGTTGCTGATCCTCCAATAACTAATTTCGGGTTTGAAGAATGAAAAATTGCACTTGTTAATTCTGTTTGATAATTTATAATATATTCTGGATTTTTTCTATTATTTAATTGCCATAATTGAATTAATCCACTTTGAAAATATGTATCTTCACTTCCTGAAAATGATGCTAAAAGTAAATCTTGTTGTTTTAAAGAAAAATCTAAAGAAAGAACTGTTCTACTTTTTGTTTCTTGTATTTCATTTTCATTTTCACTTTGATTTAATATACATAATTGACTTATATAATTCTTTTTTGACATATCTACATCTGCTTCTTCTTCATCATAATATGTTTCTGCTATATTAAAATCATCGTTTATTTCTAAATATTCATCTAATATTGGTTGTTGATTTTCTAAAAATTTTCTTAAGGAATGTTCATTTTTTTCTATAAATTCATTTTTTTTTTCTTCAGTTATTTTATATTTTTTATATTCATTTTCTTCTTCTTTTTTTACTTCATCCATACTTTGTCTTAATGTATTTTTTCTTGAACTTTTTCTTATATCTTCTTTTTTTTTTTCATTTTCTATTTTTTTAATTTGATTATAATCTTCATATTGAATTTCTTCATCTAAAGTATCAGGAAAAACTCCTTTTAAATATAAATTTATTGGTTCACTTTGTTTTAAATTTTTATTAATTGATCTTAAAGCAATTTCATCCATTAAAGATCTTTTTGAAGGATCTTCATAAAATGATTTTGTACTTCTTCTTGTATGAGAATTTGAACTTGCTGTTGATGCTACTGTTGAATAATTTGAATTTGAATTTTGATTTAATCCTTTTTCTTGAATTGTTTCTCCTGTTTGTTGATGAAGTTGTTGTTGTAAAAGCATTTTTCGACGCTTTATTTCTTCTAATTTTTTCTTACGATCTGTCATTTTTTAATTTTTTTTTATTTTTTTTTTTAAATATTAATATATAATTTTATTTACTCTTTTTTATTTATGTATTTATTTTTTTTTTTTTGGTTTTTAATAGGAGTCTTTATATATTTATTTAGATTATTATATTATTTTTTTTTGTATTTTTTAATGTTTTAGTTCTGAGGGAAGAATTTTTGTAATTGAAAAATATTCTTGAATATTTTTATAAATAAAATCCATTATATTTTTATAAACAGTGTTTTCATTATTTAAATATTTTAAAAAGTCAATAAATATAACATTATTCCTTTCTCTTTTTTTATTTTTTTTTGAATATAAAGGAAAATTATTATTAATCAAATCCATTTGAGAAAAATTTTCATATCCAATTCCAATTATAATAATTGTTATATTTAAATTACTTGTTTCAATTAAAAGTTCAATAACTTCATCAATATCATCAAATAATCCATCAGTTAATAACAAAAAAATATAATATATCCATTTTAAATTTTCTTCTTTAATTTGATAAATAAATCTTTTTAAAACATGAAAAACATTAGTTGGACCTGATAAAATAATATTATTTAAACAATTATGATATTCTTGAATTACATTTTCAATAGTATGAATATTTGGATCCATTTTAAAATTAATATTAAAACAATAATTTGAAACTCCTTCAATTAAAGCACCAAATCCAAAAACAGGAAAATTGTTTTCTGGATTATATTCTGCTAAAATTTTTCCCATAGATAATATTATTTTTTCATAATTATTTGGAGTTTCTTTTGTTATATTATGTAAAGAATCTAAATCAGTTGGATTTCCATTTGATCTTGTAAAATCAATTGCTATTCCTAAATTTAATTTTAATCCATTAAATAAATAATTTAAAATTGTATTTTTTTCTGTTTCATAACTCTTATTTATTATTGATAATGTTTTTTTATTTGGCATTTTTAATATTATTTGAATATCATTATTCATAAAATTTAAAAAATTTTCTAAAGAAGTATCAAAAGAGAAAAATTTATTATTATATATATCATAAAAATTTAATGTAAAATTTGGAAATAATAAACCTGAAGGAATTTTTATTTCTCTAAATTTTCCTTGATTTGATATTAATTCACTTCTATATAATTGTAAATTATTTACAATTTCAAAATAAAATTTATTTTCTGGTTCAAAAAATTGAAATATTTCAGCTTGATATATTTCAAATTTTATTACTGTATTTTTTGAATTTGATTCTATATTTATTGGTTTAATTTCTATTTTCTCTTTAGTTTCTGAAAATATTTCTTTTTCAAATTTTTGACTTGTGAGTAATTGAGGTAAAGTTGTATGAAATTCTGAAGTTTTATCATTTTTGAAAATTTTAAAATATATTTTTCGAGGATTTTCAAAATTGAATTTTATTAATTTTGAATTTGAAAATATAATTCTTTTATTGTTTTCTGTACATTTCTTTTTTTCTGTTTTATCAATTCTATTTCCTTCTTCAGGAGAATCCAAAAAAATATGACAAAAATATTCTATATTTAACTCACAGTTATCAATAGATATATTTAATTGGATTTTATCATTTATATAATTATGTATATAATCTTTAAAATATTTCTTTGGAATGAGATATTCATTATTATCTAGAATTGATTTATTTCCCATTATTGTTAATCAAGTATAATTTTTTTCTCATTTTTATTATTATTAATTTAAAAAATAATTATTATTCATTTACAAATAATTTAAATTTCAATGTCAAATTTTGATGACAGAATTGAAGAAATTGAAAAATAATTAGTAAACATTAAAAGTAATATTAATCATGTTAAAACAGTAAAAAATTTTATATAATATTTAAAAAGAAATAAGAATTCAATGTGCACATTAGTTAAATCAATAAAATATTTGTCTCAAAAAAAACATAATAAAAATTATTTAATGAGAAATAAATATGATTCAATAAATTTATGTTCCAATAAAATAGAAAAATTTAATAAATTTAAAACTATAAATTTTCAAAAAGAAGATTATAAGATAAATTGGGGATTG